>VXAA01003467.1:443885-496627 GCA_013399115.1 Anseranas semipalmata
GCATTTTTTTTTTTTTTTTTATCTGAAGCAGACTGGAATTAAATCTAAATCTATGCTGAGTTTAAAAATAAAAATAAAAAAAAGAAAAGCAAAAATTCAAGCTTACTCTGTCTTGTGGAAGCACAGAAACAGAATTCAAATCATCCTTCTAAAAAATTCTCATTTTAAAAGTGTCATGCATTGAGCCAAGGTAGCTGCACAGTTGACAGTGGCAGTGTAACATACACTTGGCTGGGCTACACCATTCGAGAGGAAATTCACCTTATTTTTCTACCTTGAAAAATGGAGATTTTTTCCAGCCCTGTGAGATGCCTACTCACTAATGTAATAGAACGAGACAAATTACGTGTGCGTGGAAGGAAGCTAACAACAGCACCAAGATGGTAACAGCTTTGCCTCCGACGATGTTCTTAAAGGAAGAGGGAGAGACGAGAAGCAGAAGTGCGAGGTGAGAGGGTGGGAGCGAGAGAGGCTTTCTGCACGGAGGCTGCATTACAGGACAGTCGCACAACACGCGCTTCCCTCCAGGCAAGAGACAGCCGGGGAGTAGCAATAACAGCTTTTACTGCGACAGCAGCTGGAGCGGTAGGAGCTGCAGCCTTGAAAAGGCACATTCCTGCTTACTCTTTTCCAAGTACTTCCTTTCCTAACTTTTTTATCTTGCTTTGCTGCCAAGGCTAAAATAACATTGCTCTGTGCATCGCATCATTTTAGAGAGATCTGTTAACTCCTGCACTCTCAGACAGGAGAAGTGAGCCCAAATATGTGGCTAGCAGAACTCTGAAAATGCTCGAGCAAGTGGCCAACGTGCCCCTCGTACTTCAGTATGCAGCGCAGAGCGGCACAGCCCTGAGAAGAGGTGCTCAGCCCGCCGGGACGTGCCTGGCTGTAAGGCAGCTGGCACACCCAGCACAACAGCCCGCTCGGTGCCTGCCTCTTTTTTCAAAGCAGAACAGCGGCAGGCAGGGAAGCTGCGAGCGCCCTTTCCTCCTCCCCAGCGCCCAGTGACGCAGCAGTCAGGACGGTCCCCTAGGATGTGGGAGAGGTGCGCTCGGGTCTTACAGGAGAAGGGAAGGCGAGCTGGCAGCTTGCACGCTTTGAACTCTGTAGGTGAGGATGCAGAGATCGTTGGAGCGCAGCATCCTTTCACCGCTCTGCTCCTCCAGTTTAGCTTCTCACTGCTTCTACAAGTGTCTGAAATAAACTATCCCATATCAGGTCAAATGCAAGGTTTTCTCCAACAAAACTTTTTTTTGCTTGCTTTTCCTCCCCCTTCTCCCCACCTTTATTTCAAATATGAAGACAAAGAGAGGGAACAACAACTCTTCAAAAAGCATGTGAATCCAAACAGAGATCTCTCTCTGCTTTGGTCGCTGACTTGGGAAACCAGTTATTCTTGCAGCCATATTTGTAAGCAGGAAGGGATCTCCAGATGGGACACCACAAAGACCACACCGGCCCATCAGCCCAGACTGCTGCGCCGTTTGCAGATCCCCACTCTGGGCTCCACCACAGACAACTTTTAGCCCTGTCCAACCTTGCCATCTGCACAGATGGGCACCAGAAAACGATGGACGCGCACCTCCGAAGAGCTGCCGTACGACATGAGCAGTCAGGGAATCGCTCCGGTGGGGAACGAGGGCACACCCGCTTCCCCCCACCTTGATTTCAGCAGGGGGAAGAGCTCCAAGCAACTGCAAGGCAAAACAACAGCAGCCGCAGCAAGGCTCTTCAGTGCTTGCACAGCCATGAGGTCTTTTTGATGTCAAGCGCACACAGTGACTGATGATGGCAAAAGCAGGTGTGGGGAGAAGTTGTCAGGATTTTATCGTACAAGTGAAAGACACTTCAAGGGAAAAGGAAATGTTCAAGTTATAAAAAGGCCTATTTCACTATGTGCTTTAAAACTGCAATAATCCATTTGATGCCAAAGAGAAGAAAGAAAAAAGGAATCAAAGAACAATAAGAAGGATGCTACCACTTATAATTTTATTCTTTTCTCTACGAATTCTGTAGCCCTCTTTCTTCCTATTCTATAATGAATCCTCCACAGCTGTAAAAGCCCTCCAGCTACAGACAGGTTCCAGCCCAGTAAGGCTGTCTGTGGCTTTTTGCAGCTGAAGATCCATGAAGAAGGACCAAAACATCCTCAAGTTTGCACACTTGAACAACACTAGAGATAAGAACAAACTTTAAAATCCTGGATAATCCTCACTTTACTAATAAGCAATTTTATCTAAATCCTTCTTTAAAAAATCATGCTTCCCTGAGTGATGCTAAGGGAAGTAAGTTACCACGTCCAATTTCCAGCTCTATTCAGCAAGCATTAACCTCAGCCCCTGCCAAGTCATGGGGACTCTGGTCCTCAGCTCAGCAGCCAGGAGTTTCATCCTCAGCCTCTCCCCTGAGAACTGGAGGTTGAGCTCTCTCCAGGCTCCCTCCTGCACGGTGCCAGGTCCCCTGCTCCCAGGGGCCACCCCACTGCTCACTCCTGTCTCTCAGCACCAGTCTGCAGCCCATAGTATGACAAAACACATTTATTCCCTCAACACCCTCAGGCAATAAGGAAGTGTAATTACGCTTTTATGGCTGTGAAGCTGCAGCAAAGGATGGTGAAGAGTTGGATTTGCAAAGGGACTTGCACTTTGGGACTCTCAGCAGTGACTAAGCAATTCCCAGCTTCAGGCACCCAGAGCAGAACCTGGGATATTCGCTGACACCCTGTAATGCCCTTGTAACTCCTTCATAGAAAAAGCCCCAAAACCCTGTGTGAAAAGGAAGCCTAAGGCACTCATTCCAGGTGAGAACTGATCAGAATTCATGGAAGAAGCAAAATTTTATCCAGAATATGACAATTCATTGACTGACATGTTCCAAACCTTTTGTTGAACACAGAACACTTCCCAAGGGAATCTCCTGGCTTCCCAGCCAGCATCACCCCACATCTGGACACACACACAAAAGAAAGGCATTTTTTACTTCATCTACACCCAACGAAGTCTTCTGAGAGGTTTCCTCCACAAGATCTGCAGGAACCTACTGACTTGCACATTCACAAAACCTGTAACAGCCCATAATCACACCCTACGTCCATCTAAGTGATGTATTTCTTCTAACAGGAGGAGGAAGGGCTTGCCTTGAAGATGGAGCCCGTGTCCAGAGTGCTAATTCAAATAACATATGCACAAGTTATTAATCAACAAGTGAGCACAAGAAGCACCTAGAGATGTACATCTTATTGCTCCTAATTTGTACATGCAGTTACAATGATGGCGCATTGCAGTCACACTTATACATCTAACTTATTAATTCTTAATAGCACCATAGGGAACTACCATTAGGCACATTTAAAAAAAAAAAAAAAAAAAGCACCACACAGGTTGTCCTTTACAGGGAAGCAAACAAAGGCCTTCTAAAGTGAATTGGAGAGCTATGAAATAATTACAGTGATTTTACTTATGCTGTAGAGATATGCATTGACCTGCAATATCCTTCATTGCATAGCTGCAGCTGTACTGCACTTGTTCAAATGTTAGTTGGAGCACAATCACAGTTTGAAAACAGTTTCAGTAGGGAAACGCTGCCTGGCTTCAGTTTTTATTTTGTGACACGTTCAGAAGATTAACTGTGAACCACAATATTGTATTCCAGCTGGCTCTGCTTTAAGAAGCCAATCCAAGAGCAGTGTAGGACTTCTGATCTAACCAGCATCTCCATGCAGCATGCTGTACTTCCCCTTGGCTCACAGAGCCATGCCCCCAGTTCGCAGCCACGTTGAAGGACATGCACACACAGGTCAAGTAGTTGCACGTGTAAATGTGGCTGGCAGGAGCACTGCACAGAGAATAGCACTGCAGCAAGGGTTAGGTACGCAAACTTCCACCTGGCTTTCCTTGCTACCAGGTCTGGGCAACAGGAGAATTGTAATTGTATAACATAGGATGAAACGAAATAATTTGTACTGAAAACAAATTGACTACAATTAATCTCCATGCCACAATCTTCAATTAAAAATAATAATAATAATAAAAAAATGAAATGAGTGAATAATTCCTTTCCTCCTTAGGGAATAAGGGAAACCAGACCTTCAGAAATGGGGATTATAAGCATTGATGCAAGACCTACTCTTGAACAAATTCATCCATAGAGCAAAAACATTAGAAGTTTTTTCTATTAAAACATATTTGTTTCTCAGCTTATGAACTAAATGGAGCAAATTGCACATACATTTGAAGTTCTGCATTAAAAATGTGTACAAACATTTCCGATAATCAAGATGACTGCAAAATGTGTGTGCCAAGTATTTCAATAGCTCTTCTTCATTTGAAGATGGTTTGTATCCATCACACGGTATTGGTTCCAGGCCCAGTGTTTCATCCTGAAGTGCTCAAACACCATGAGTCAGCTCCCCTCAAAATCATCTCACTGACTGAAAGTGAGACACAATACATACATACTCTTGGGATCTTTTTAAACTGCGTTTTATCTTACATGCATCTCTCACTTTCAGACTGCTTTTTTCTAACACAAAGAAGCTAAGAAATTTACTACAAAAAAAATACATCAAATATGAAAATAGCAATTTTCTCCCACTCCAATTGTTCTAGGAACAAGAGGATTAAAACGCCATTTATCACAAGGGAACCCTGAAGGCCAGCTTGCTGCTCCCTGACCGCGAAGGTGAGCCGAAACAGCACGGGGGCAGCACCAGGGAGGAGAGGAGGGAGGACCCTGAGCATGGACAGGCACTGGGGTGCTTCAACCACAGCCCCGTCCCGCCCAGCGCACTGGCAGAGGGGCCACACCAAGGCTGCTTATGCAGAGCTTTTCCATCCTGTTTGACATGATGATGACTGGGCTTTGTACAGCTTTTATTTCACTCTTCTCCCCCAACCCTTGCTTATACATGTCTGCAATATCCGGCAATACTAAAAATGCCAGTGGGAAACAGTGGCCCCATGGTGCCGCAAGACATTCCTGTTTTCAGAAGTCCAGAAGCCTCCAATGGCTCACGGAAATCCTCAGCCTGTCCCTCCTTGAACAACTGCTGGATTCCCATGGACTGAGGAACCTGAGCAGACCAGAGCAGAAACAACACAGATTGTAGCGGAATAGAAAATAAGTTGTGTCCTTCCATCAGAACGTAGCTGCAGGATGCACACGGTAGGAGCCTGCCTGCATCTCTGACAGACTGCCAGGCTTCCTGGGCACCTGCGTCTCACACCCAGGAATCGACAGTCAGCAACGAGGTAGGAGGAGACTACCCTGACATACGGCCAGGCACGCTTCTGCCCACAGCAATCGCTTCCTTCTGGCTGCCGACAGCTCAGCACACAGAACTGGTCTGGGAGCAGCATCGGGATGGTTGGCTCCATGTACACCCTGCAGCACATCAGGGTGAAAATGTACCTGGGAAAGCTTCTGCTTCTGTTTAATCTGGGGTATGCCTTTGCGCTGATTTCTCCTTTTAGATTCTAACTTGGTCCTTTTTGTGTTTGTGGCACTTTCTCAGCAGCCATCACCACCCCATCTTGTGCCCAGCCTTGCCCAGGCTGCAGCAACTCCAGCTTGCCAGACAGCCACACTGCCTGAACACAGCAAAATGGTCAAGTTTCAGCCTAGAAGGTTTCACAAGCTAGGGGAAAAAAACAACAACAAAAAACAAACAAACAAAAAAAAAGCAAACAAAAAAATTACAACAAAAACACCCCCACACACAAAAAGCCACCACCAACCCTTCAAATCAAATTAAAGTGCCAAGAGCTCATCATGCATATGAAGTGGATGCACAGTTCTACAGGGATTTTATTTATTTTTAAAGTCAAATGCTCCCCATCTCTTTGATGGACAGAACCTGTGCCTCTATCCTTCCAAATATCAGCACAAACAACGTGAAAAGCTACTCAAAATTTTTTCTTAATCTGAGCCTTAAGACAGCCTCATGTCAATTTGGTTAGTTTAAAGCCTGAGAAACTCAGCATCAAAATATTCTAGCAAAGTAATCACTCTGCAGCCTGTTGGACAGCAATGTTAAAAAAAAAAAAAAGGAAAAAGGAAAGAAAAGAACCCACCCTTATACTCTCCAGTGTTCGTTGAGGAAGGCTGCACAGAATTGTCACAATAAGTTAATATGACAGCATAAAAGCCAATACCCACCCTGGGATTATACAATAAATAGACTCCATTAAACTACTCTGTAAACTCTCCTGTGAGAAATTTCTCTTTGATCCAGAACTTAATAGAAATTATTTAATCATAATGAGATGGTAATAAAACAGCATCACCTGAATAAGCTTTTTATTACCTGTTTTATAATTAGCTCTTCTTCATTATAATTCTTTCAGATATTTCAAGCTCATAATGTAAAGGGCACATATAGAAATATCTGGAGCAGCCGTGTATTTATGCATGTGTTGAGGAATCCTTCATACAGCATACAGTATATTTTGATATTTATAAAGATTACGACTACTCTCGGGGGGGACCTTCCTAAAGCAATCTTGTCACAAAGAAGATGGTCTTCCTCTCCATGTAGACCTTGAAGCAGAGAGCAGGATGGGTCTTATGCTGAGCTATCTTTCTTTTTATCTAAATTTTGGCTTCTACTGGAAAGGACAGGCTCCCTCTCTCCTCTCTCTCCCTTTGGTGGGCACTATGGGACTGACTCAGCTCAAACCTAACCTTGTTTGGGGGGTTTTTGCTGGGTTACTTTTTGCTGCACAGCTACACAAGCACTTGTGTTGGCACCAAAGAAGTGACGGCAAGCACAAGAAAGGTGAGACTTGTCCTATCTTGTGTGTCCAACTGAATCCAAGGCTTAACTCATCTCTACTGACCACGTTTATGCAAATTTTTTCAAAGCTTAAGAGAATCTGGTTGCAAATTCTTACAGAAGTCATACGTCCTTTGTCTGCTCCAACCTTGTCCCAAAAGTCAAGTTCCTACACCAAGGTACTGGCACGCAAGACCCTAAAAACTGCATATACGTGATGCAAGCTTGGAAAAAATCGAATGGCTTTTCACCAAAGCATGCTGCAGAGTATGACTGGACAGCCCTTACCGGAGCTTTCTAAAAATTACCTGGTACACGCAGGAACACACCAGGCAAAACATTCACTTGAAGAGCTTATTTCCATTGGCCAAAGTTGCAGGCAAGTAAAGAAAAGTCTTACAACAGAAAGCATTGAGAATCCTTAACTGAAAATAGGGGCATAGCATGTGCGTACACTGAGCTATTTAAAAAGTAATGTGACATAATTAGACTCTACATTTCTGGAAAGGGTTTTTGATCACACAGATGTATAACCAGGAGCCCTTACAGAGCATCTCATGATCTTTAATGTTCATACACCCTGTACAGCTGCACGTCTCTTAAACAAGGCTGTGAAACCAGTGTTTCACTGTCATTTTCCTCCACTCTAAAACTTTATTTAAAGATACCAAATCTTGCCATTGGTATGAATTTTCTGTCTCTGGCCACATATCTCTCACAAGTATTTTCACACATATGCCACAAAAGTTATGAGGAGGGGAATAATTTTGTAAAATACACTTTGGTATTGCTATTTATTTCCTTTAGTGCTAAGTCCACCAGACTCTGCTTGCTCTTGTGGCTCTCCTTGAGACCTCAAAAATGTATTAACAGATGACAAGCCTTTAAACACTGCCAAGCTTCTAACAAAAAGTCTCATTGGAAACCAAAGCCCTGGTTGTATACACAAAGCATTCAGCAAGTTTCACTCTAGTAAGGATGCAATTGGATTAAAACACATCATTTGATCATTTTGCAGTAAGTCACTGAAATAAGCATGTAAGTAATTTCAATTTTGCAGAAAACTAGTCATCTTAACACAGTCATACAATTTGGTAGAAAAATATTTTTAGGAAATTTTGGTAGACTACACTATTTAAAATCATGTCAAGGATGCAACTGAAAAAAAAATGGTATAAAATTTTGTCAAAATCTCAATTTGTGAATTACCAAGCTCTTGATATTCAACTCCACAGGAGTGATTATGGGCTAGGGCCAAGAAGGGGCATGTGTGATAAATATCTCTCTTTTATGCCTACATAAAATGCTCTCATAACATGAATAAAAAAATAGATAAACAATCTGTGGTGACAAATTAGCATTTAAAATTTCTAGGCTATCTAACCTCCTCTGCACGTACTCTGAACAAACACTAATAAAGTGTTCAGCACTACCATGTAGCTGTTTTGGTAGCTAAATAGTAGTGGAGCAGATGCTTAATATCAGCCTTTAAGCCCCAAAATGTACAAATATAATTAATTGCCAGCCCAATTTTGGAGGCTGGGTTCTTCAAGAAAAAGTGTCTTCGAAATTTTGACTGTAGGCAGAATTTTTCTTTTGGAGCAGAGTTGTGTGTTATTTTTAACATAATTAAAACCTTCTTTTTAATAAGTCTCACCTTCGCTGATGGTCCTCCCACTCCCATCCATAGTTATTGAATTCTTATTTATATTCTTGTTGTTACATGAAGAAAGTCAAATCTCAGCAACTCCTGATAGTCTTTTTTAAATGGACAATTGCACTATTCAGCTCTTAACAATGCAAGCAATTTGAGGTTATCAGTCTGTTTGCATGTGTTTTCACTGTGCTCAGCACAATGAAATCCTGATCTTAATTACTGGCTATCATCACAAAAATACCACTATTACTACTCCCAGCACTGAGTCAGAAGCATTGTTTTATATATGATTACTAGAAGGTGAACCTCACCAGTCTCGCTTCCCTGAGCAAGCTGAGTGAAGTAATGTTGAAAATAAAATAGCCTGTTAAAATAAAATCAGTTTTCATAGTCTAAAGTGCTGCTGGAAATAGGACAATACGAGCTATTCATTTCCGACGCTGTTTCTGCGAGTACAATCTATGGTTTATAATTAACACATATACAATACTTTTCCCTTGTTACTTCTTTTCTGAGCTCTCCTACATTTATGACTGTGCTAATTCCCAGTGGAAGTGCCTACACTGCAATGCTGCTCAAACTCCCCTTGTAGCAGAGCCCTGCTAATACAAGGCATTGATCCAGCAGCAATTACTAGCAGGGTAGTAGAAAAGTTACACCAATTCCCTGCCTTTGTTTTCCCCTGTGCTGCGGGGTATCTGCTGCTCGGGCCGAGAGCTGCGCACAGCACCCGCTGCTGCCGTGACCGCGCTCCGCGGGTGGCAGCATCCTGGGGACAGAGGGATGCGGGCTCTGAGCCTTCTCTGCCCCCGTTTCCTCCCTGTGACCCAGACCTGGGGAAGAGGCCAGGGCTGCAGCAGATGCCTTTCAGACAGGTCAGTGAGCTTCGCTAACCAAGGAGCAGTGAGGCACTTGGATCCTCACCAGCTTTTTCTTTCCCCTTATGAAGCCCACTGAAGAGGTGATGCCACCCAAGCGGGATTACCGCACCTCCACCTCGTCTGCAGCCTGCACAGACAGAATCAGCCTGCTGCTGCTGGAGGATGCTCTGCCGGTGCCACGGCCACTTGGCATTTAGCCCGTGAAAATCGGTGGGTTCAGGGAGATGTTTCATACCCCCGCCCAGTCACGCCTCTCCCGAGAGAAGGAAAAAAAAATAATGAGGAAGGGCTGAATTGCCCCGTCTCATACATCACTCTGAAGTCTATCAATTTCTTCTCTTTCTTCTGTAAAACGGAGAGCAAAGTACACACCTTAATTTTGCTGACACTACTCCTGCTCAGTAAATAAGCATTCTGTATCAATATTTACTTCCCTCTCCAGCAGGCAATGGACCACTGTTGGAATTCAAATCTTCCTCGCTCCCTTTCAGAAGTCTCGGCTACCCTGAAAAATCAATCAGCTGGAGCAGTCACTGCTGAATGGTTTGTAATAGCTTAGCTCAGGCGCTAGGCAAACGTGAAGATTATCATCCCTAAGCTAGTTACCTGTGAATGCAGCCCAGCGCTACAAATTCTTCTTAAATTTATCACCCACTATTTCGTGCAGGTATCAGTTCGTGTTCAGGGTATTTAGCAAGGCTCAGGTGAGCGCCCAGACAAAGGCTCCTGCACACAAAGTGCTTAGAGCTGGCATGGCCATGCCCGTGGGGGACAGCCGGAGCATCTTTCTATCTGGTGGCCCATCAGGAGACATCTCAAAACACACCTAAAGCTACGTCAGTGTTTGGAGAGAAGCAGCACGCACAGGTCAGGTGCTAGCTGCATTGCTGTCTGGAGAGAAAGGGAGCGCTGGGGCAGGTTATGGAGCACAAGACAATTAAAACAGCTCCTGTAGACTGTGGCGAGGGAAAAAGGGGAAGATACGGAAAGTTCCTGGCGTTCAAGGCTTACCCTTGTTTTGTTTGTTTGTTTTCTGCCCTCAAATGCAATCTCCGAGTGAAGCTTTGCCCCCGATTGAGGATGGAGGGAGAGTGGTTCAATTAATACAAATAAATCACCTTTTAACAAGTTAAACAAAAGCTAATAAAAATGACATAGCAACGCACGTAGCAGATTTACGCTAACCACTTCACTCCAGGATAGAAACACCTGGGCATGATATTAAAAAAGATCAAATTAAACTTTAATGACCACAACAGTAGGTGACAGAGCAGTGCTTTTCCTTACAACATCTTTTGACTGTAAAGCACATACTTAATTTCCACCTGAATCAACTTCTCAACAAGCCCTTCTTGAAAACCAAATGCTATTTTCTGCATTACATCATGTACTTTGGGGAAGAAGGCTGACACCAAAAACTATCTTTAAGAAGTAGTGCTGACTGGATTCCAGAGCTGCGGTTGCTAAGTAATGGAAATACTTTATTTTTGCAAAGTAACATGCTGCCACAGCTGAAGTTGTGCTGTAATAATATAATATAATGGCAACACGCAGCCATGTAAGGAGCCTATTGTTTAAACACTATGAACAGTTTGACATCTTTCATCATTGCCAGCACAATGCAAAAATTCTTTTATTACAAAAAAGTCACAAAAGACGTAAAAAACAGTAAGATTCTATATTATGTAAATGCTAACTGGGGACAAACAGCTTAATGTCTAACAACAACAGCAGGCACTGTAAATTTAGCTGCTTGGGGTGAAGGGTGTTTTGCTTATTATTTCTGCAACGTCGTTATTACTTTAACCTTATTTACACACACACCATACACAGATGAATGCATCGTATTCTTCTTAGCATATGCAGAAAACACTGTTCTCTGTTCCCTGGAAATGGGATTTCCCACCCTGCACCACAACAAGGGCACAGTCCCTAAGGACAGCATGGAGACAGCTGACCAGAAGCTGCAGCTCGGGGACCCTGGACAAGCTGCAGAGTGCTGACAACCAGCTGCTGCACACAGAAGTTGCTGGATTTTTAGCAACATCTACTCTTAGCATTACCATCACATGTATTGTCATATCAGCTTTTAAAATCACAGTTCCCTGAGCTCAGTGTGTGCCTGCACAGGTGCCCATTGACTTCACTGTGTGTTTATCACAGCAGTAGGGCCTCAGCACCAATGAAAGAACACCTCCCCCACCTTGATTTTGCTAAACATCTAAAATTCAATTAGTTATACTTTCTCTCTTCTTCTAAGGCCTAGGCAGTTGATTTCACACTGTGACAAATGCAGCTTGGCTTTGAATTCCAGCAGTAAAAGTTGACTGCCCAAATGCTTGCAGAAAGCAATAAGCAAAGTGATGCAATCATGGCCAAGGTGAATTCATTTAACTTTTAAACGAATACTTGTAAAGCAGTTTCTTAACACTGTTCACCTTGTTTTCCTGCCTCCAGAAAGAAGCACCATTTGAAGCAACAAGAAAATCCTCAATTTCATAGGTACGTATACAACATATTCTATTTGATATCATTGCATCATGGAGGCTGTTGGAGATCTGACTTTAACAGGGAAATGAAAAAAATATCCACCCTTAAGTGTATTAAGCACTTATCTTTAAGCGTAGTAGTACGTCTAATTCTAAGGTGAGAGGTCCAAGATGAGGAAGAACAGTCCCTGTGGTACTTGAACACGCAAATGTTCAAATGATTCACAAACAGTACATGGAAAATTGTCACCACTGTGGCATTTGAACATATGATTACATCAGAAAATGTGAGTTTTTTGTAACAAGAAGTCTTTTACCTTGCATCATGCTTCTGTGACACAAATCTCATTCTCCAGAGAGAAGAATTTTTTTGCCACCTGTAATTTTTGCATGTTCTCCAGAACCCCATGATCTGCTCCCATTTGGGGATACAAAGCACATGTACTTCCATTCCAGTACATTTCACTTTCCTAAGTGCAAGCATAACCTTTAAACTTTGAAATGGCATCTATCCAGGCATAACTGCTTATTAAGAAAGAAAAAGAAAGGAAGTAGGAAAAAAAAAGCCCATTATTTGCCTTTCTTTGCAGGAAAAGAAAGTCAAATGCAATTATGGTCCATTTATTTGTAATTGCAATGACTTTTTTTGTATTATTATTATTTATTTTTAATTGGTGACAGAAAAAAGAAATCCAGTGACCTGTAGCAGCCAGGCAGCCTTACCTGACTCTGCATCAGCTGAATCATTGTAGCTGTGTCCATGAAATTTCAGTGCCAGTGACATCTCTACCTAAAGCACACAGCTCAATTATATCTGCATGACAAATATCTAAAGCTCAAGCAAATACTACCAACAATTGGCATTTGCAGACAAATGGGCTAGGAAGACAGAAATTACAGCAATCGCTATTCATTGATACATGGTACAGTGCTTTAGGTTCGGGGCTTTCTGGCTGACAGAAAGACAGCAACTTGAGTTAACTGATCAGGACTTCAATTTCAAAAAACACCTTGAAGCTGAGAAAGAACTGGAATATAAAGGTATTATTTACTGCATATTGAGATAATGATGTACTATTGTTATGAATCATCATGTAGTTACCACTGCTTCCAATGCTTTGCTTTGTTATTGCAATATACATTCTGACGGCAAGACTTTGCCTTAAGATTTATCTGCAAAACCACACCGACTTCAATAGAAGTCTTTTATCCGTAAGAATTTTTGTGAAATGATGTGTGTGGGTAGAGTGGAGGCAGTAAGAGAGGAGCAGACAGAGGGAATGACTGGTAGCATAAAAAAAGAAATCAGTGTCATCTCACTGCATTCTCCTTTTCCACCGTCACTGTATGTCGCAGTGAAACTGCTGCAGAGCATTCATGTATGACCACTACTGTAACTTATGGCATGAACCAGAGACCAGAATTTTGCTTTTGACTTTATAGATTAATGCTATAAAAGCAAAGGGATTTATAAAATAAGGGGTGAAATATATTCATACAATTTTTTTTTGCAGAGCCACAAGAAATGGTTTAGTGCAATTAATAAGAAACTAGGCAAAATGGTACAGTCCTATCCAGAGTGCACCGAGAGTTAGGTCTGTATTTCAAGAGATGTTTTCATACAGGCCCAAACATCAGCAACTTCAAGGGTGAAGTCCCTGGGACTTGCACCAGTGATGGCGATGCAGTGGGGCCTCGCGGCACATCTGAGCTGGGGAATATCCTCCCCATGGCTGCTCAGCTTCTTTAGTGCTCCACACAGCGAGATATTCCCATCATGGCTTGGCTCTCCTCTGGCCCCAGAAGTGGTAGGATTTCTGGAGAAATTGGCAGGATTTCTACAGCAGCAGCAGCCTGGAGATCCAATATTATATTTCTACAAAAAAGGCCCAAGGCCCACAAATCTGCTCCATGGAGTAGCAAGGTGCAGTAAAAAAGATACCACTCGAGGAGATGAAGGACATCACAGAACCATCCAACACAATTTCAGCAGCGTAACACATACGGTGCATTTTGCAGAACCACTGCTGAATAGATTTTTGCCTTTGTCCTACAGTACCCCCCCTTCATGATGAACTTGTGCTTGTAATGAACAGAGTGCTGCCAGAACATCAACCGAGCAAGCCTTGGGGGGGCTTCCTCAAGGGGTAAACAGCTATCCATCCCACCTGGCTGAGAAGGGGCATGGAGAAGTGATGGAGTTTGGGGCCAAACCACAAGCAAAGCCAAGAATGCAGGTCTCAGTGCTGCCTTGACCTTTTAAAACAGTCCTGCTGCAAATACAAACAAGTACTTAGAGGCCATACTTGTAAAATAAGCTTCATGATATATTTCTCCATTTACCTTTTTATCTGAGACTTAGTATTAAAAAGGCACTTTTGAAAATTACCTTTGTCTATTTAATTAATCTTCTTCCCATATAAAAAACTTAATATGATTACGAACACATTCAATTTTACTTCCATTGATTTATCCCCATCTGATGACCTATTTTATCTTTTATAAGGCTTACAATAGCAGAACTGGGTCACAATGCAAGTAATACAGCAGTAAAGTACATTATGGTGAACCCTGTTATTAAAACTTCTCATTCCTCTCTACTCTGTTCGAAATGAAGCCTATTGGACTTGTACCACTTGGATAAAGCATGGTCAATTGAACTGACTGAACCTCATTTTTACTTTCTTAATCCTGGCATTCCACGCACCAAAACTAATCCCACCAAACGAGTCCTCACACAGTTCCCTTCCACTAATCCAGACACTGTCACGATGGCCACAGCCACGTGATGGGAAATTATCCAAGAGACAGAGAAAATGAGAGGAAAAAAGGCTACCTGAAGTCACTTTGGGGAACGCTTAGAATTAACTTTGACATAATTTCACAGCAGAATGGGAAGGCATGCAGAAGCACTGAAGTTTGGCCTTGCTTGCTGCTGAAAGTCCAAGGACTGGTTCAGCAGCCTAACAGTCCTCACCACCAGTGATAGGCACCCTTGCAAAGCTCTGCAGCACAAAAACAGTTTGGGATCATTCAACTTTGGACCGCAGACGAAGCACAGGAAAGTCAGTGCCTGTGAAGGGCGTTATTTGGTTTACTGCTAAGTTTCCCAGTCCCAGAAGTCAAGCGTTGCAGACTGAAATCAAGATAAAACAAGCTGTATCTACTTTGCTGCAGGCTGCTTATCAGCAGCATAGAGACATCCCAGAGACTCATTATATACAATATACATGAGAGATGTGAAAATAGTTCCTTCCAATTTATTGTAGTATCAATGTCCTTAGGTGATAGATTCTGTCTCCGTGAGTACTATTAAGAAAATCAGCATATGACTCCTCTGAAGACATTTTTTCCAGGTGAGATCCACCTCAATTAACCCAGTGAGTACAAGGGAGATGAAGCAGAGGCTGTTATTCAGAAGTTGCTTGCATTTCATTTCAAATGGAAATTCATCACCATGGGTGAATTCACCGCTTTAGAGGGCTAATAACAAGGCATTCACAGCACTTTGGCATCCTTGTACAACAGGACCTTTAAGTAAAGCTTTGCACCCAACTTAATGTGCCTCACTGGGAGACCGCCATTCTATAGAATCTTTTAGTGTATATTTTTTGTGTGTCTAAATATTATTGAATTCATAAGACAATATTAAAGGGCAATATTTGAAAATTAAATCTAGAATTAATACATTCTCCCAGTTTACATGAATTAAACGCTCAGCTGCTGCATCAGTGCATTTGGTATTTGTTTTTATGCAATGATGATAATGGATAATCATGGCACTGAATATAGGATTCCTTTTTTCTTCAGACTTTCTAGTTATATCCCATTTTATAAGAAGGCAAAACATTTTGTTTTAAATAACCACCAGTCTGTCTCCTCTTGCTTTACAAATCCAAAACCCATGGAAGCCTTCTTGAACACACACATTCAGAAGTATAGTTTTTTCAGCATGTGGCCAACCCAGACTGCAGCACAGCACCTACTGTGGTGGACAAGGCAGCACGTACAAAAGAGCAGTGCAGGTTTTTGCATGTATGAGTTTCCCCGGCTCTCTCCTCCGCCTTTCCTGAAAACAGCACCAAGACAGGTCTTGATTCATCCATCTCCATCCCCACAACACTACGTTCTCAATCCTATGTTTGCACCTCCAGACCCCTCTCTACCCTCCCAACACAACCAGCCCTGCTCAGGCTGTTCCCTGAACCCAAGAACAATGTCTTCCTTCCGCGGCTCCTCAGGTCTATCATACCACAGACAGAAAGGGACAAGCACTTTTCCCTACTTGATTAAAACTAATGTTACCTCTGAACATGACAAAGAGGTATTATTACTTAACCTAGTCTTCAAGGAAAGAGAAAATCCCATCAGCTTTATTTTGTCAATCTTTGCAAAAAGTCCTGTAATTCTTATTAATACCTTCTGCCCACGTTACTTCTGGAAATAGTGTTAAAACTGGAACAGGTCCCCAAGTAGCATGGAACAGCCACAGAAGATAGTCTGAGCACGTGGAAATACTGCTTGTCCTGATTTTATCTCTCATTTATGAAATGGCTTCAAGAGCCCCTCTCCAGAACTTGGTGAAGTGAACAGGGACAAAAAAACTTCCACTCACTAAGCAGAGAGGTATGGCTCAGGACTTAAGAACACCAAGCACAGAGACTTAGGGGGAAGGTTTTTTTTTTTTTTTCTCCCCTAAATGTTTATATATATAAATATATATACAAAATATAGACACATATTACACGTAAGGTACATATGCATATATAGGTATGAAATATACTACTATACATAGTAGGTAGGCAAACAGAATTCCAGACCAGTGTTAGCAATCCACCTCATCTGTATCAGTGCATTTACTGGATAAAAATGTACTTCCTTTCTGTGGCACAACAAAGATACCTCTGTTCTCATCACAGCAATCACTGATTAGCAAAATTATGTTTTTACAATGGTTTGCTGCCTCGTTTATCTTTCAGATTCTTAGTAGTGTTGTATTGTCAGGCATGTAAGAAAAATGAATGCTACAGGTGTTCCTCAAAAAGCAGTAATAATGCATCACACAGAATGTAGAAGTTCATGAAATAATGATGCCACAAGGGTTCACAGCAGAGTATGAATCGAGTACGATCAATTCTAATCTACTACAGGTGTGACTGTCTCACTTATTTAATAAAAGCAAGATAGGTGTGAGAAAGTAAACATGTTTTCTATTAGGGTGGGAAATAGAAACTGGCATTTTACACTGGGCTATGTTTCCAGGTGGAGAGACAGCTCTTCATCAGCTGGAACCCTCATGAAAACCAACCTATATTGTCATTCTGACAGCAAACACTGTTTTTCAAAGACATAAGAAAGAACAGACAACAATTATATTTAATTTTCATACAAACTAATGTGTACTGAACATCTGCTCTCCGTTTACTGAAGTCAGGTTATCGGAGTGCTTTTTGGTGCAATATAAATCATTAAAAGAAATGCTCTTACAATCCAAAGCTTTACTTCATGTCTCATGCATGTAGTACCTTTCAGATAGGCTACAACTTGACTAGTACTAAGGTTCTTTCTTCTGTAATATCCTATTTCTCTGCCGTTTTTAACCATAACACTAGTTGGTTAGCCAGGCTGAGTTTTTGCCAACTGTCTGCCCCAGGGTGAAAACTCGAGCTGAGACAGGTCAACTAGTTTCAAGGTCAGGGTGAATAAAACATTTGCACATGCATTAAAACAAGCTGGCAATCTCGTATTTGAAGAGATGTACAATCTGCATAGCTTTGCTTGGTGACTGGAAATTGAACAGAGTGGGCTTTGATCATGAGATAAGCCCTTTTGTAGCCCAGTGAAAACTGGAATCTCTGTTCCCACACAGTCGGCAAAAATGCTTATTTGTATTTAACCGTTCAATATTTCATACATAACAGGCTATGGCTCCTTGGGAAAACAGGTGACTGACATAAAAGATGAAATGGTTCAGGGCAAGGCAAGGAGTCATGCAAAGAAAGGCAAAAAGGGGGCCTGAGGTGGGGAGAACATGGCTGAGATGAAGAAGGATGTTCACAGGTCCTGGATGGAGAGGAGGGAGGATTAAATGTGCAGGAGGTGACACTTTAGAGATTCCAGTGTTCGATCAAACAATCTCTGGCATGTATCTAAGAAGCCCCTGCCAGTGTAGTCCTTCCTCACCTTTATCGGCGCCAGCCTGTACAGAGGAATTCAATCTCTCCACTACTGTCTGTGATTTCATTATGTTAAGTGCAGGGGCTAAATATTCACAGCTGCAAATGGACTCAGTGGGAGCTGCAATTTGCTTGTGTAAAGTGCTGTACATCGCTAAGTAGTCTGAAAAAAAAAAACAACCAACAAACCAGGTCCAAGGCATCTCGGATTGGATACCCCAAATTAATGGGTAGTTTTGACCTTAATTTCTTGTTGGTCAATTCAGTCCTACGACATGGGGAAAAACTGGAACTCCCTTGCCTCACGAGGAGTTTTAATTCAAGAAAAGAAATTCTCAAGTGTTTATGAACCAGTCAAATACTAAAATGATAAGCACTACAGAGGAGCCCAAAAGGAAATTAATAATTCTGTCTTCAGAACACAGTTGAAATTACTAGCAGAAATAAGGTATGGGGACACATTGATTAATGAAAAGAAAACAACATATTGAATAGCCTCTCATCAACTGAGCATCCTACTTTCTGTGCACTGAATGAGGCCAGGGTCCTGTACAAAAATAGCATAAGACCATATAAAGACATTATTGTAATGCAGATGCACACAGATGCAAATAAAGGTTGCACAGACAATCTTAATTTGAGGATTTCAAGGTTTTTGTGCTCAGTTTAGCAGCCTGATCTTCCTTAATTCAGGTATTTTTGTGTGTAACAATTTACTGAGAATCATATCCTGTGAATGCTAAAAGCACTAAATATTTCCACCAGATAAATCAATTGGCTAACCTCATGAATGCTGGTGTGATTGAAAAGTGTATTTAACACACAATTTATACATATGCAAGGGTTTAAATATCCAAGTGCACTCCTAGTGCTTTCTGATCAGCTAATTCAAATAGCTACCTATACAACTGCTCCTTTGAATGGACACAAGTGTAAGGGCAATATTTTTATGTGATATGGAAAACAACAGGGTCTATCCAATTAAGGAGAGATGCCTGTTTAATGCACATTTTGCAAGATGTGACAGCACAGTGTTATATGTGCCATTAAAGATATTCAACATTACTGACTTTTGAACTTGGTAATTTTCCTCTTAGTATGGTCATAGTATTATACTTTTAAAATGGAAATACATTTCAAAGGAATAGCCCAAAGGTTATGGAATATATCACCAAGCTAATCACAGTGAAGTAATATAGCAGGCAGTACTAAAACCGCAGTGATAATTGCCCCAGGTATTTAAAGTAACAGCAGCATTGTCCTGTACTGCAATCAGAGCACAAAAGCCAGTGCTATATCTGAAACAGAAATCAGACTATACATTTCCCCTCTCAATTTAAGAACTTTATACTGAAAGATGCCGCCCTCTCTTCATCTAACGCTATATCATAACCAAATATACATACACCTATTAGCTTCCAAGTGTGTTTACTTTCTTAATGGTATTTCCCAGTGCGTGTGCTTTAAAAGACGAAAACCAGGACAGTGGGTACCTGGCAGGAGAAAGACCCGGGCAAGGTGGTGCCTGCAAAGTCTCTGAAGAACAAAGTCCCGGGTTTAGTCATGCAACAGCGCGCTGCCAACATGAACCTGTGCACCCCAAGTGGGTGCTCAGCAACATGCGCTGGGCTCACATGGATGCAATTTTTCCTTTTGTCAAGGTGAGGGGCCAAATGAGTTTCACTCTGTTTATTTGTCTCTTCTGAGGTTCAGCCAGGACTGAAGAGTGTTTGGTTGTGGCTGATTTCTGCTACACTCAAACCATCAATATATTTATGAGATGTTTGCTACTGAACGGCAAAACACCGCTCTGATGCCTGCCCTCATGGTCCACTTGCCGTGACTGAAATGGGCTTCTCAGGAGTGCTCAAAATGGGCTACTTGAGCTGGATCTGAAGAGACTCATTTTTGCTTCTAGGGGCTGTAACACATCGTACATGCATCAGTCCAGAGAGAAACTTGTGGCATTCACACCACAGGGGGTTACAGGGCCCACTCCAGTCAAATCGCGCTGAGCCAGGCCCTGGTGGAGCCCCAGCAACCACAGGCACTATTACCAGCAGGAGGCCCCAGCACAAAAACAAGCAGAAGAAAACCACACAAATCTGGAACACTCCCAGACTTCCAAGAAAGAAGCAATCACAGCTTTGAACAGTTCTGCAAGTGCATTCAGAAAACGACAGAAATCCTGAAACACTCTATGGAAAAAAATCACAGAAATGGTGAACCGTGGGATGTAGGTCTCAGCTAAATGACAATGAAAAGTTTCAGAGAATATCTGTACCTGGAGAGCACATGGTGCTACTCTGCAGCAGGACACCTCCAAAGGCTCAGTAAACTTAGCCCAATGGTACCATTCGGCTTGCTAAAAACAAAGAGGTCCAACTTTCTAGAGGGGAAGGATCCTTGACAGTGTCAGCTACAATAACATCTGCCCAAGAACTAGCTAACGCTTTCTAAAAGTAGCAGTTGACACTGAAAAAGGAGATTGGGTGGAATTTCCTCGTTATGGTCAAAAACATAAGACACTTTCATCTGGATTCTGCTAGGAAGTGAGAATAAATCAAATCTCCCTACAAAACAGAACTGCAAAGTGCTAATGTAATGCTGCATTATCTGAAAGATGGTTATTATAATCAAGACAACTGTGCTTTACTCTGCACTCTCCTAATGAGAGGCACCGGCGAACGCTATTCCAGATTTTGTGGTAAAAAAAAATACCTTTCATTATTTTTACTTCTTTTATGTGTATACAAAATGACACAAGAAACCTCACAGAAACACCAGCATTATTGGTTCTGCTTCTGAAAAGTCAAATGGGGAGCTCTTGCAAAGGGGAGATTTTACAAGTAATTTATTATTGCTGCCATTACCTGGTGTTTTTCCTGTTGTGATTGAAAACTGTCTTGACTTGCTGCTTCTTTAAGAGCCATACACAAAGCTGTTCTGTGTTTAAGCAGAGGCATTTGTCTCCTTAAACAAGGCTTTCTAATCATTCCTTTTGTAGCCTACTAAAATAAGATTCCAGAAAAACTCCTTTCTAAATAAAGATAAACAACATGGTGGCTCGATCACAGCGTACTGCCAGAACAATCACACTTATAATCTTAGCACTGACAGTATATTTAGCAATCGCAGTTACAATTACTTTAGTCTCATTTCACAATATCCTCAGGATGATGATTCTGACAATGTTACAGAGAAATCAGGAACTGTTCCCAGAGATACAGTCACAGATCGGCAACACAGACTAAGGAACGAAAAAAGCGAATGGAAGCATTTTTAAAGGAACAATATCTTTGAACAAAACCTTTAGTTTTAAAATGCTTATGTGCAAGTAGTTTTTCTTGATATCTAACAAAGAACATGAGGCAGGATTTGAAGGGTTTTCTGCAGATCCTCTTACCTAGGACAGACTGCACTGGTACAGAAGTTAGAGGCATTTGCACATCACTTTTGGTGAATGTGGTCTCTTCTTAGTAAAGTCTCTTCCCATGTCCGGTACCAAAAAGAACTGGAACAGATGTGGGAATGTTGCTAGAGTTTTGTAAATGCCTTTTTTTTTTTTCTTCACCTTTTTTCCTTCAGTGTGTGCATAAGCAGAAATACTTATTTTCTGAAGTGGATAGCTGCCAATTTATTTTTCAATTGATTCCCATATGGCGATAAAACTTGATTTTTGTGATTTAGTTTTATATGCAAGGGTAAAATAATAAAAGGTATTCTTTATTTATTAATATACTTGGTATTACAAGCAGCTAAGGTAGTAATACACAGCTAATACAAATCTATTTTTCTATTAGACTAATATATCTGTGACTTGACTCTTTCATGGACTTCCCATTTTCACTAGCTGTAGTGTTTTTATATGCAAGAAAAACTATTCTTGTGATTAAGTGGCTGCACAGAAACACCAAAGATCTGAATTAAAGTCCTATTACAGTATGAGGCTCAGGACTGTCTATTTCATTACATTGTTTGTGTAGCTAAAATGAACACAAATATCCCTGCACCCTGGTTTCCTATCTTTTTACAAAAACAATAGATATTATTAAAAAAAAAAAAAGGAGAATAAAAATAAAAGTTTCAAGGTTCTGAATTCAGTCTTTTTAAATGAAGTTTTGTTTTTCAGTGATACTTCGATCCTTTCACTGTGGAATTTTTTTTTCCTGAAAACGGGAAACTCATGAGAGAGGAAAAGATTTTTCCATGATTCAAAAGTAAAATAAATCAGCAAAAGCTTATTTCTTGTGAAAATGTCATCATCAAAAATCTCCCTTTTTTATTAAAAAAAGATTGATTTTTGTACTAGCTGTTGAGGTGCATTTGCTTCCTCTCTCACATCCTGAGCCTTTTATGTTCAGATGGGAAACTCCCCGGGATGGAACAAGGTATCACAGAACATAAACACACCACGTCAGCGGGGTCTCAGCCTTGCCTCAGTGCCTCTGAGACTCCTCCATGACCCAGCAGCACGGCCACTCCCACTGCCCTAACTTACACACACCTGGCTACAACCAGAAAGGAGCAGGCAGACATGAGATGGAGGAGCAAGCAATTTCTGCAAGGTGGTTTTGAGGCAAAAAGCAAAGAACTGTTCACCACTAAATTACTGCTTTTCCATATCGTGCTTAACGACTAACCTGTAAAACCTGCACCTGGTAGAGCACCAAAGGATGCTCTTCAACAACAGAGGACGGAGCGCACTGCTGCATGCTCATCCAGTTGGACAGCAAGCTCCAAGAGCCTCCCGGCCACCACGCCCACCTGGCTTTACCTACGGTTGCAAACAAAAGTTACTGGAAATGCTAACACCTTGCACTGCTGCAAAATGGAGCTGTGAGGTTACACTGGAAGCAGTAATTCCAACAGAGTCTGCTCGTGCTTAGTTCTTATTTTTATGACATATATATTTGTCACTAGTAAAAACTGCAGAGTCCAAGGGATCCTGTGTCTAATTTCTGTCCTTTCAAATAAAAGCTCTTTCCAGTCTGGTAGCCTGATGAGAACTTTAAAGCATGATTTGTTAAATCAGATCGGTGCAATGATTCTTGCATCAGTAATACTCATTTCAAAATAAATGAAAGCAGATATACATTTAAAATAATTTAAGAAGTGAAAATAGCCTGGCATCATGTATTTAAGCAAAATAGTAAAATATAAACAACAAATTCTGAGAAACATAACCAAAAAGCACCTTCTTTTACATTAGAAATGCTCTGAACTGCTGTCTGTGTTGTTTCATCATTTTTTCCATTAAATCAGACACTTCTTCTAAATCAAGCCCTTGGGGAGTAAGAGACGAAAGTGATGAGAATGCAATGTGTGAATATAAAAGTGGAGCATGTGTTTTATAACTAACTCCATTCAGAGATCAAGGGAAATGTCACTGTTTATAGCCATCAGTAAAGAATCGATGTAATTATATTTGTAGTATCAATTCAGGTCATTATTCCAATATATACACCCTAACACCACAATGACAGTTTACATCTGCATAGAACAAGCACATTTACCTGTTAACCTTATGTAAAAACAAACCAAACCCCTCTTTCTTTCCCCTTCTCCCCTACACACCCTCATTATTTTGATCTTGAAGCTAGTTCAGCATTTAACTATATCAGAAAATAAAAAAGTGCAACTGGATTTGTCTGAAACCTTAGAGATCTGGGTTCAGAAGTGAGCCCAGAGCACCAGATCTTTACACTTTTCAGATAATGGATGCACTAAAAACCTCAGGGGAAAGAAAAATAGTCCCAGATCTGGAGCAATTCCCACTCCAAAAAGTTTAAGAGCACTGCACCAGGACACTTTTTTTCCTTGCTAACCCAGCCACTGCTGGCTTGTTACTTTTGGGAAGAGCTGAATTTCAGGGAAGTGAGAGAAACTCTTCCAGTGCACCGCTCAAAAACCAATCTCTGCCACTACTGACACCAAAACAAAGTGATTTGCAAAGCTGTGTACACGAAAACAATGTGACAGCCCTTAATCCTCCCTCCATGGCTCAAAAAACCGGGAAGGTTAAAATTATAGATATTTACGCTGTAATACTTCTGTGGCATCTTCAAGGATCCATTGCGATGAACAAGCACTGAACCCATCTTTTAAAGCTGTTGTTTCAACAGGCCTGCACACTCTCTAACAATTAACGCGACTCTGTAGTCATCTTGGCAACTGTATATGCCAGTGCCTCAACTTAAAGAAAAAAAAAAATAGCAAGAAAAGCAGCAAACTGAGGTTGTATACCTGGTGGGAACATCATACACAGAGGAGGCTGTCTCACACAGCTCCTGCATGTTTATGCTGCTTTTAACTGGATCTCTCAATAGAAGGAAGAAAAGAATTCTGTCTTTAATTACTTTAGCTTTCCAAGAAGAGGGCATGGAGACCCTTGCTCGTCAGCTGTGGAACAGCCTTGCAGAGTGTGCAGAACTGGCAAACCAACTTGAATCTAAATCAAAAATCCATTTTGTACATGAGTCCAGCTCCTTCTTCAAGAGCCCACCAACATCCATTAGGCATGCAGAAAAATTACAGGCAGATAAAAGTGTTCCTGCAAACCCAGAAAACATTGCCAATCTGTGACAGACTTTACCAAAACTGACAGGCACAGGAGCTCTACTTGTTCAACAGGCATCCAACTTTTCAGTATTCAAAGAACTTTCCAGCTGTTTAAGAATGAAGACACTTACCTAGAGGGGAAAAAAAGAAAAAAAAAAAAAAAAAAGGGACACATTAGGCAGAGCTAAAACTTCCAGAAAAGCTTTGCTTTTTAAATGATGACATTGCATTAGACAAACTCTCATTATAGATTATAATTACCTAGCATAAATACTTCATTATATGAAGGTTTCATTGGTAAACAGATATCAATATATCAATATTCCTTTAATGGATGTTTTTCAGAATGGCTAACCAATTTCAAAAAGCATAATGAAACTGGAAATTGCAGATAACTAACCACAACTTTCAGCAGTGATTTGTTAATACTTCCAAATTAAGGTTTACCAACCCCTTGTTCACCAGGTGGTACAGTGAGCCCTCAGTCCAGACTTTTACAAATCCATGTATATTAGCCTAGTTGATATCAAAATAAAACTTTAACAGATGAGTTCACAATTCCGGGGGCAACCTAAATCAGTCATTTTAAAATAACAGTTCTACCTCTGGATGGCTTGTCCCAGCAATGAAATTTAGCATGCCCAGAAACAGCACCCAGTTCAAAGGGTTAGTGTAGTGCATAAAATGCAGAAAAAACTGGAAGGAAAAACAGGGAAGAATCTTGAAAATGTATAAAACAGCCTGAATTATTTTGCAAATCTGTTTATTTTTGCTATTGCTTGGAAATAGCTTCCTTGTAACATCAGTTAGCGTGGACATTTTATATGCCCGAAGTACTGTGCTCTTTTAATCTTATGATTAGGGCTTGTAGAAATCTGGGAGAAGGGCTCAGTATTTGTGGCTTCCATTCATTAATCTTCCTATTCAGGACAGAATTTAAGCACAGACTTAAGTCCCAGTGACATCAACTGGACTTAAGTAGATATGTAAAGTTGAACATCTGCATAAGCACTACCGGGAAGGAAAGCCAAATGGGTTATATTGCTCTCATGCATTTCTCCTCCAAACAAGCTAATATTTCTAAGTTAAAAAAAAAAATAATAAAAATCCAATACTATTTTTATCCTTCTAAGCCTTCGGGACAAATGCTTTAGACCTTCTAGTCTTGCAGAGTGCAATTTATAAAGATTAAAGATTAACATTTATAGAAAAATGCCTTTCCCTAATACTATAGAGATGCCATAAAAAGTAATACTTTTCATTATAATACCACTTTATAGTACATGAGAGCTTTAGTACCCCACAGGTCTTTTCCTTCTCAGTATCTAGAGGAGAAAGGATACAGATTGCAAAAAGTAGATGTTTCTTTCTTTCTTTTTCCAGCTCAGCAAATATGTATCATTACTTCAGTCTCTTCAAGGTGAGCTTTGTTGTGAAGAGAGATAAGGCCCAAAGCAGAGGTAAGGTTTGAAGAAAATTAGTCATTGTGTATGCATTTTTATCTGTTTTGTCAATGTAGAATTTTAATGAAGGAATGCTACATGGATTCTGCAATGAAACAAGCAGTTTAATTCTTTCTGTAATTCAGAAAGCAAGTTTAAGTAATGACTTCATAATTTTTAATTATCATGGAAGAATCCCTTTTCTGTTCTTTTTCTTTACAGCTCCAGAAATTTAATTTTCATTTTCAACTCAGGCAATAATATTTTTCATCATTTTGCAAATAAAAATACACATTACAATGAACAAATTTGAGATGGGCACATGCACAGAATGGTATCATCTAGAAAATATTTGTTTCTGATTTGCAGTCAAGCAACCTTTAAAATCTTGCAAGACTTGTTACAAGTGTGCCTCAGCCTTTATTCTCTTAAGATGACAGTTACCCACTCGGTATCAGTGACATCAGCCTGTACAATCATCTGCAGACCCATTTCCATGCTCACTCTTTTCCATGCTGCACTACAAGGGATTCATGACTATTCTGTCCCTCAGTGAAAACACAAAAAGCTGGGAATTCAGAGTGCGGTGGGGATGGCTGACCAGGCACAGGAAAAGCATCAAGTGACTCAATGGGTTTATGGCAGAATCAGTGGGATAAATATTTGCAAAAGCCTGTCCTCATTTGCAATACAACTGTTGTTGGGTGCCCAGTACAATCTACCCTGATGCTGAAGTCACCTGGAGTAGTGTGGATTTGCTTTCAGACACTGGCTCAGATCTTCTGTTCTACATCTACCCTCTTGATAAATCTCGTTAACTCTGGCAATTTGTTTGTACCCATTTGAGTGGATCTCCAGCAGAAAATCTACAACATACATCTCTTCATCTCTGCCCATGGAGAAGTTAGAGTTTAGCACAAGCATTCAAAAATCTCAGATCTAATTGTCTGCAATATGTACCTTTATTTTTATATAAATTTGGCACTTGCCATCAAAATGCCACAGTCATAAAAAATAGATGTGCCTCCTATACATATGATCTATTACCACCACAGCTCGTGTTATTTCCTCAGAAGAAAATGAAAAGCTCCATTTGAAACTCACTTAGCAGCTGGTTATTCTACATTTCATACAGAAATCAACTCCCGTAAAGGTGAAAATGAATAATGACACATTTGTGAGGAAGTCACAAAAATTCAAATGCAAGATTTATCCAGAGCTTTGATACTCCAATCCTCTTAGAGAGTTTATAAAATAATGCTCTGTGCACACTGGAAAAGAAAAAAAAAATTCATTCCACCCACTACCCTGTACAAAACCAAAGGAAATTTGCCTTATAAAAGAAAAATAAATTAAACAGAAAGTAGCAGGCCTAGCAGGCCTGTAATTCATTAGGAACAGCCCTTAGGTCCCTAAGGAACAGTCTTACATACGATGCAGAGCTATGAAATGTGTAGATAGAGGAAGCGGAGACTGAAACCAGCTGAAAATGTTCAAATCCGAAAAATGACACCCCCCTCACTGACACCCCCATTTCATTTTAACACTTTGATTGGCTTCTGTCATTGCCTCCTCCCCAGAAGCCTGCCCCCCTCCCACCTCCACATGACCAAGACCCAGCCCTGCAGCAACACAAGCCGCAACCTTCTGCACAGCTTTGCCCACAAGTGCCCCAGCTCACCGCCACGCCCCCCTCTGCAGGGAAAGCCACAGCTGGCCTTCACGTTCTTGTAATCCCACCAACCCAGCCCCTGAGCACCCTTGTAGAGCAAGGATGTGCATCAGTGCTACCATGCTGGTGCCAGCGCAAGAGATGGCCGTCAGGAGCCCTGTCCAGGCTCACACCAGCAGAAAAAAGGCAGAGTGGACTTGGCCTGTTGCTCTTCTCTCAGTGGACTTCTGATCGTTTACTGAAGGATGACCAACATGGTCTTCACTGATTTAGTTCCCTGATAAAATAACTAAGGCCATCAGAAGACAAGACACCAAAGTAACAGCAAAAGTGCAACAGTGCCAAAAACAAGAGCAAACTATTGTGTTTTCTACAAAAATTCTGTGCTTGATAAGTATTTTGTCCCGTCTTTGCTGTTTATAAAACAGACTCCAGTGCCACATTCAAGCTTTTTCTTCTTCAACAGAGCTCAACCGCAGACTCAGAAGTGCAAAAACAAACACTTCCTCGTCCAGCAGAGAAGCTGCTATGCATGAAGTTTTATTGAGACAAACCCCAGCAGGAAAAGAAGTTGTGTGGAACGCAGCGGGCTCAGTCTGAAACACGGTTGATAAATATCTGAGCAGAATTTACAGTCCAACAGCAATAAAAACGGTGCTGAACACCTCCTCTCCTAAACACACCCGCCCTGACAAGTCAGGCTGCAGACTTGCACAAGGATCAACGTGCAGCATCCAGGATTACCCCTGAGATGAGAGGAACGCTCAGCTGTTTGGGGTGGATTGCTAAAGCGGTAAGGCAAAGTTTAACAGGCAAGGATGGGGAAGCTTTTGCAGTCAGAGCACACAGCAAATCAGCTGCATGTAAAAGACAAAATCCCCTAGCAAAGGCTTATATTACGCCTTTATGTATATACAATATGGAAAATACTAGTTGCATTTTAAATTTTTAATGCATCCCATGTTTACAGAGTATCTTATTTTTGCTAAAAGGGAGTTTCTATGCTATGCTGCTGTCTGTACACCTTAAAACGTACAATCTTTTTTAACAACTGCAATGAATTGGATAATGGATGTGAACAAAGTCAGACTGTTTCTAGCTGCTGGGATAAAATAGGTCAGGAGAGCAGAATACCAGGAGAATAACTCCCACTGATTGGAGTAATGACTAAAACCACTGTTTGCACCTCATATGTTTCAAGCTGTCCTTCTATTAAATCACACAGCCCAGACAAGTACAGAACAGTGTGCGAAGCAGCCACAAAGGTGTTTGGGCACCTGAAATAGGTGATAAAAGCGTAGGGGGAAAGCACAGCTGTCAGACATCTTATTCTCAGCCAAAAAAGGCAATCACCTTCTAAAATGAAATGAATTGATGGGGACAAAGATGTGGTTGGGGTCAAGAGGAATGATCCATATTAACTGCTCCTATGTCTGAAGGGTTGTGGAGCACGAATTCAAATGATGAGGATAGAGATATATGGATTATATTGAAAAATGTGAGCCTGCCAGGAAACAAAACACAAACTAACCCACTCTCTGAAGCTACAGTGACAAAGGTAAAACAGATCTTAAACCAATTTTGTTCTAACTCCTTAAATTCAAGTTTTGGCATGGTAAAGACTTAACAGCTATCAAGAAAAAAGTACTTGGGATTTGTGTACATCCTGGAAGATCTTCACTCCCCAAAGGACAACCGTTTGCATGTACCAAGGCAGGACAAAATCTAAAACAGGGGCCCCTTTTGTCTTCTGAGGAAGATAATAATTGAGCTCAGCTGCTTTTCACTACTCCATGGGAATGGGCATTTTACACACAACGCCTGCTTAATCTGTCCCTGCATCAGAAAAGACTTCTGGTCAGAAATGGGTTAGGTTGACTACAATTAGCAGGTAGGAAGATAAATGGGGATAGGAGGGATGAGTGAAAAGCTGCAGTACCTCTGGGGTATCAGTATCGTGTGCTGTGTAACTACTTGACAGTTACAAGACCACAGTTTTCTACCTCAACTACACAAAAGGTTTCTTTTTGTCTAAAGAAATATCAGTTTTTCAATGTCCCATTTAAAAAGAAAGCAACAAGGGGGCAAAACCCCATCTGTCAGTCACAAAAACCACAGCAGTTTTTAGCACTACACTTTGGAAGACATCCTCATGACAAACTCGCACGCAGAGCAGATCCCCTTCTAATCGCAATAGTGGCTCCGATACACACCCAAGAGATAAATGCTACAAAACAGAGCCAAATTATAATGGCACTTTGTATAGCAGGGAAATATAACATACAATTGCTGTAACCTTGCCCTGAGGCATTTCACAGGGAGATGGAAGGAAAAAAAAAAAGCCCGGATTCAAGTATTCTACAGTTTTTCTGAAGAGAAAAGAGAAGCAGCTCATTTTCTTGGTCCTTCCAAAACCAGCAGCATCAGGTGGTATTAATCAGACCGAGGCAAACGAAATTACAGATCTGGTTCACGAAGGACGGGCTCGCCGGGCAGCCAGCAGACGCTGCGCAGGACACCCCCGTGCTTACGATGGAGGCCGTTCACGTGGCACAGAAAGCGCGAACAGCGCGGTGGTGACTCACAGCGAGGGACAAGCGAAGAGGACCCGAGCCATTCATTAGCTCATTCACCGCACCGAGAGCGACACACTCTCGTATGAGTGAAAAGAAGTAGAGTGCGGTATTGCAGGAGCCTCATTAGTAAATGAGAGAGGCAGGTAAGAGCAGAGAGAAAGCAGTCGCTCCCTTAGGCCAGCCAGCAACCACACTCGGTTTTGGAGTAACTTAGAGCGGTCTGGCAGCTGCAGAAATTGGTTCCCTAAAGACCATTGTGAGGACCTCGAATTATCCTTGACACCATCCCTGTGGCATCTTGCCCTTAATCACAGCCATACTTTGCAACACATCCAGAAATGCCCTGTGCCTGAGGCGTGACAAAATGGATGGCACTCAGCTATTTATGTCAGCTTGTGGAGGCTCTACAGCCAATTTCCTAATGTGAAGGGAAAACGTAGCCACCCGGGTGGCTGAAGAGACTGGGCAGAGTTTCCAGCACTGGGTCTGGAAAGAATTAGCTGCTGCTATGATAGAAAATCTTGCAGGACATAAGCATTGAGACAGCTGAATCGCGTAATAAAAAGAAGTAAGCTAGTTGTTTCTCCTAAAAGGACTGTGAATACCTGCTCCCACCCAAGTACGAAACACTCGGTTACTAAGATCGACTAGCTAACTCTCAGTTGGTACTTGGGTTTTGTTCAATATTATCCCCCAAATCACCTTAGCAGTTGAGTAATCAACCATGAGAATGGTGTTACTCCTCCATACTGCTTAAGCAAAGCACAGTGTTTATCTTTCTTTTTTTAATTGGTAGAAGAGAACTTATCTCTATGGATAAAGATCATCCTCTCTACACAACCATCCTACAGTCTCTGCTATACACCGCTTCATTACATGCAGAGATGCAGAAAAGCCTGTGAGAATATTACACAGGTACAACACTACAAAACTCAATTCACATCTATCAGAGATTAATGCCAAGCGAGGTTCCACAGCACATGGTCAAAACCATGCAGCTTTGTGCCCTGAGCAATAAATGCTTGTGTTGTCTGGGATTACAGCAAGCTCATCTACTTTTACAAGTGCCCCACTGGGACCTTTTGAACTTGGTTCCTAGAGCACAAATACTTTTAATACAAGGTGTATACACAGTGATGTGTTCAGGGTTCCTCTCAATCAAACAGGTATCAAATAGAAACATAGCATCCAGAAAAGCAAGTTGAGCAATTAAATGTTTGCATTAACAATCAAGCCACAGGGCATACAACAAGTGCTGTAAGCAGGCAGGACACTGGCTTTTGTCTCATTTGCCAAGACTAAAAAATGCAGATCAGATTGTGCATCCAAAACTTCAAGCCATCAACAGCTGTCAAGTAAAAAGGCTTGCAAAGGATATGCCAAATTCATTTTGAAACTGTATCACTATTCAGAGAAGTCAGAATTATATTTGGTGACCACTGCATATAAATTCACCTGCAGGCATTTTGTGATTGTTATCAACACTACAATTCGTAAGTGGGCCCAACTGGACCCAAGTGCACATCAGCCAAACCGAACAGCAAGAAGGAAAAAAGAAAATGGAAAGTGCGAAAATCATTAAATGGGAAATCGCCCCCCCAAAATCTAATCCTTAGAATTAAACCAACCCTTCCTATCCCATTTTTCAGTGTGGAGGGGGAGAATGAAATTTTAAAACTGCATTGCTGAGACGTGCATCCCCTGAGTCTGCAGGTGCTCACTTCACTGCTAAAGAATAAAACTCTTGCCAAAGTTATCACATTAAAAATGAATCTTGCCAGTTTATCCTCTGTAATTGAACTGCTCTTTGGGAGACAGCTATAACTGCAAAGAACCAATCTGTGAAAAAACATTTGCAAACATGATAGTATTAGCATAGATATCTGCTATTATTTCCCAAAAATAGGGCTTCCTACTACAGAGATTGCCCCAACAGAAGCTCAAAAAAAAAAAAGTTTCCTCCTTTTTCCTCCTCAAAGATTTGAAGATGAAGAACCCAAAACTCTGTGGTACCTCACACTGCAGCACGATCCTCCTCAAGAGCTACTTTATGTAGAAACAGCCTATGATGCAACAGGATTTACAAGGACAATATTAACCCCCAAAATTAGATACTATTTAATCTCATTGTCTCAAACAGTGCTGTTAGTGGCACTTAAAACGATGATAATTCAAGATTATTTTAATTATGTTTCATGCTATTTCAGGGCACGCTAATTGAGGAAAGGGATATAGGAGAAGCTCATAACGGTGGGCACAGTCAGTTCTGCCTTACACCCACAGCTGAGATGCAGACCCAAACTTGTCACACTGCTGTTAAACCTCCTGTGACACCTCTAACTCAAGGGCTGTCAACTCCCAGCATCTTGGCCAAATCCCAACTGGATAATTAGATTGTGCCTAAAGTGCTTATTTATTTGTGGAGTTTTAATTGGATAAACATATACATTTTCTTTCCTGGGTAATCATGAATATTGCTGAGTGCTTTTCAGTAGCTTCAGCCAGTTTACTCCACAGTTGACTCATGCTGCTCTGGGTCAAACCAATTCCATTATACTGTAGTTCTACAATGGCTAACTGTAGACAGATTTCTATCAACAGCACAACTCAAATGAATAAAGGATCCCATCCTACTTCAAAATTAGATCATAAAGCACTTACAAATGAAATTTTCTCCCTCAATGCTTATTAATGATTTTGAAACTGCTCTATCCTCAAGCCTAGCAGCAAATTAATTCATAGTGTACCCCTTGCAAATTTCCTGCAAAATCCCATTATAACATAGCCTTCAGTTTTATAAGAGAACATTAAGGTATCAAATAATCTTTTTTCAGATATAACTACTGTGCTCAAGAACAATGTTTATTTCACCTCCAACAATCAGCTAAAACACTTATTAATAATCATTCATATTTCCGTATGGACAAAAAGTCCAAAGAAGTGGTTTTAGATATGCAGAAGTGTATTCACACCATTTCACTGGGTGTGAAGTTTAAAGGCATAGACAGGAACCCAAGCTTCCACTCAGCTGCTGCAGTCTTTGAAGGATGAGTCAGACTCCTCTGGAAACTGTGGACAATCTAAGGAATTCAGGTTCTCAACAGACTCCTGAACTAGATGCCTGTTTTGACACAGTGTCAGTAAATCATGTTTTCTATTGGATTAATTGGAAAACGTGTCTAAAGCTACTAGGTCTTGTAGAAAAAAAAATCTCATTCTCTACTGCTAAATTCTATAGGTTCACATTTTTTCTTAAATGTAATCAGACAACTAAAACACTAGTTTCTGCATAAATATTTTCATAACTTTGACAAGTACTTGAAAGGAGGAAATAAAATACTCATCTTGACTGTAGGCTTATTTTTCCTATTCATAACACATTCTTTCATTAAATATCTTAGGAAATCAAAAATTGATCCTTTGTGCAGCTATAGTTTCATACAATTAAACAGCAGATTCTGATGTACAGTAAGCACATCAGACAGGCAATTAATTGCCTTTATAGCACAGAGTACTCTGTTATAAACATCTGTACCAAGAGAACTGAAGATACCATTTCTACTGAGCATTACTAAACCTATTAGAAATACAACAGAGCAGAGCATTTTCACTGTCCCTCCTTACCCCCAAATATCCTGCTGAGAATATATTTAGCCTGCAGTGGATAAAAAACATAAATGTTGAATCATCACCACATTCTGGATGATCTTCTTTTAACCTAATCAGCCTAAACTGGGAACAGTGCTGCTGAGAAGTGTGTATTAATGTAGCAGAGGCATCATCATGCGTATCAGGTCCAGCAGATAAAAGGGCTCTGAGGCACATCATTCTACAGGAAATGAAGCGTCAGTGATGAACATCGGTTTCTCATTTTAAATATTAAAACAGGCCATGGGACTTTGCCCTTTCAAACTGGTACTGAAGAGACAATTTGAAAGGTTAATTAAATGACTGACATGTAAGGGGGACGTTGCGCTGTATCTGTAGAATAAGGTCTGCCCATAGAAAGCCGGTGCTTACAGTTTGAAGGCAGCGTGGAGGACAGGACCAAAGGCCACATCAACTTAAGGACATTCAGGAAAGCTGAGGCAAATCAACTAATGGTGTGAAGTCAAGGCACAGAAGCTGCAGTACATTAAACCCCGGTATGAATGCTCCCACTTGAGAGCACAGTCATCCTCCTGGGTTTTAGCTTTAAGGCAGCTTTTCTCCTGAGCGTCAACATCCACACACCGTTTTATATGTGCTTTAACTTATGCTTTATACCCACCCCAGAAATACTTAACTTTCTGGAACTTCCTAAAACAAACAAAGCTGGTGGTTTAATTGCAATGCATCTCACAACCATTGTTTTTGCTTAGCACACATCTGAACTTCTCTGTATGTAAGATTATTTGGCTGTAAAGGTACTGCTTCGTGTACAGCTCTCAGCTGCTCAGTCTCTACAAGCACTAGTTTAAGAAATTAAATAAATAGCAGGACTCATGTTTTACCTGCCTTGGATACAGGAGTGATGGACAGCAGGATATTTGGAGTCACGAACTCTGAACAGGCTTCTTTGTGTTTGCACCTTTGTCTTCATAAAATTTAAAAGGAGCCTTACTACTGACTTAAAAGGTACCAGCATGTCACCCTTGTAGCACTTGACTCTAAACATTCCCCTCCAGCAGTATGAGGAAAAGCACATGCACCGCAGGTCTCCTGCTTCACTTACAACTTGTAGAAGTGAATTTAAAAACAAGAAAAAAAACAAAACGAAACAAAAACAAAACAAAAAATGCACTTGATATCTAGAAATTAAATTTTGTATAGAATGTGTGTGCATGCATATACAAAACTCTTCCCTTAATGTTATCTCAGTATATGTATTATTGACTGATGTTTTAACACCCAGATAAACCTTTGTTAGATTTCTGAGTCACGTGCTTTTATATCACTTATTAGAACAACTATCAAATTGTATAAAAGTCAATCTAACATCTCTCAGAAGATGATTTAACTTTTCCTTTCCTCTAATTACTATCCCCCCCCCTTTTTTTTTTGTAAAGCAAACTGGTCAAAAAACTGAATTCCACAAGGAGAAGACTTGGGTTTTTCATCTTACTCATTCAAGAGGGAGAAAGAAATCCACACATTTATTGCAAGCTTGGGTTCCTACTACGACATATTGAAGTGCTCAATAATTCCTCAAAAGCTTTACAGGTGAGAAATATAATCTGCCACACAGACACTAAGACTTCTCTCTATTGTAACACAGGCTGCAGAAGTTCTTTGAAGCAGTAAACAAAAAATGCTCAAGGCATTAAAAAATAATATTTTGAAAAAGAAAACAAAAAGAATTAAGTGTTGGAAACAATCATAATTATGTTTTAAAGAGAGGTTTTGATTGCTTAACCTAAGTCACCTAGGGCATAATGATTACTAAATTCATAACTCTTCCCATCAGAGAGTAAATGGAAAAGTCTTAATAATCTAAAAAATATTGCAGTATCTTTCTCTGTTTGGAGTGAATCAATGATATTTATAGCCCCGGAGGTATTGAATTTCTTTTGTATCAAAGAACACCAATAATAATGTACAATTCCATTATGGAAGTGCATCTCAAGAAAGTGAGCACTGTCTAAGATTACAAAAAAGGAGAAAAGTTAAACTCAGTATCTGTGATCCCAAGCAAACATGCCAATCTTCCCCCACCAGATGGAATGATCAAATCATCACAGGTGTTCGCAGCTCACCATATAAAAATGGGATGAAAAATGGGGACTAGTAACTATCAAGATGTTTTATATAGTTTGACAGGAAAACTTTACAGCCTAACTCCACCAAAAAAAGTATCCTGATCAAATCAGACTTGCTTAAAAAAAGAAAAATAAAAGAAATGAACAGAAGACAGCAGAGAGTTTGCACTGAAACATAAAGTGATTCAGAGATACAAGCGTTCCCTTGATGCAGAATGAGAATGCACGATCGTCCAAAGAGAGGAAAGTATCTGGCCTAATAACTCCAAAGCTTTCAGTAAAACCATTTTTTTTTTTTTTGCCTGTAAGAAGGGTATTTCTTTCTCTGGTTGCTCCCTGGCTTTTTTCTCTCGCCTGTGAAGAGTCTCCTCAGGCATCATCCAGCAGTTACAGAGGGGACCTATGGGAGTCATTAAAGTAATTAGAACTGCTTGAATGTCAGCAGCAGATGATGCCATGGAGGACAACACATCCCTACCCTTGTGTTAATATGAGATGTTAATTTTGTGAAATCTTTTCTTTTGTGTTCTGCTTTGTACATTAACTGTATAAAACAGAGCCCAAGAGAAAAGATCTACAAAGATCCCAGCAAGCAGGATAACAGAATGGGCTTGGTTACCATGACATTGGCATCCGAGCGTTTATAACTTTAAACTACTCAGTACCTTATTTTGAGAGACTTTAAATATTTTTGTAAGGCCATCCACACCACCCACTCAAATAAGGGATTTTTTTTTTCCTGACCAATTTCAACAGGTGAAGAGTTAGACCAAGCTTGTTCCCTTTGAAAAATCAGCATCACACTTGATTCCTGTTTTTAAGGATGAAAATATTGCATCACCTGAAGGCTACCACAGGCACTGCAAATTTCTGACTGTCCTGAAATCAAGCTCAGCACCTGAGCCTGACACCAGCCCAGGACTGGCAGCTTCCCTCCTTACTGCAGCAGCACATGCTGCTGAGACCACCAGGACTGCTGTCGACCCCGGAGATGGCCAAGACGAGAATTATCTCAAGAGGTTTAATAAAGAGAATATTTCATATTTAGATGAATAACAGATAATTTGGCACAGCTAAGCAAAAAGTGCTGCTTACACTCTCAATAATTAAAAAACCCACACTCCAGATACAGGAAGACAGTGTTCTTGCCCCAGATTTTCTGGGTGAGAGGGTAAAGTGAGCATATGAATGGGAAACACATAACAAATCAGTACTTCATGAGTTATAAGTAACACTGCTGGCTTTCTAGAATAACAACCGATTATTGTGAAATTCTGAAAAGTCATTGCACCCTAAAGGAAAAAAAATCCTGGATATCAGGAAGAGCTAACACTTAAATCTGTATTCAATATGAATTCATTTTGTTTCTCTTTATACTCTTCTATTCTTAGACAGATAGCAGCTTCATGAGACCTGATTTATTGTCCATATGTATCAAAATAGGAATGTGCTCTTACATTTCAAGGCATTAAATAAGATTTACTCCACAGTAACTTCATTCCGACTTGCCGAAGCAGGATTTTCCATGCCCAGTACTTCTTTCACAATAGAAAATCTTTTCCAAGAAATGCAAAGCTTAGTGAAAAAGTTGCTATTACTAGTGTCTTGATACTTAATATTGACAGCACAGGCTGTCAAATGTAACTAGTTCAACTAGAACTGTCTGGAGAAAATAATGCATTAAATAAGTAGAATGAAGAGAATACAGCTGAAAAGATGCAAATGCCATCCTCAGTAGTCTTGAAGACTCTCAGGATCCTGAGCTGCACCACTGTGGTCCCTGTGGCCAGGGCTGCTCCCTGCCAGTGACAGGACAGAAGTCAATGGGCACAAGCTGACATACAGGAAATGTCGACATAAGAAGAATATCCCCCCACGTACACACAGCCCCTGTGAGGGCAGTCAAACACTGGAACAGGTCACCCAGAGAGGTTGTGGAGTCTCCATCCTTGCATATATTCAAAACCCAGCTGGACACAGTCCTGAGCAACCTGTGCCAGGTGACCTTCCTCGAGTACAGGGGCTGGACTCGACAACTCCATGAGTGACTTCCAGCCTCGGCTACTCCGTGGTTCTGTGACCTTCAGCACGTGTCCTGTTCAGCCATATGAGTATTATTAGCACAACGTTTAATAACTATATCCTTAGCTCTGTATAGATTTTGAATTCAGTTTAATAGAATGATAAAACATCCTAGATTTTAATAGGTCATCACAGTGACAGTGTGATCAATACAATCTCCGATTCATTACTTCTATCACATTCTTCTGTTCTCACAAAATAAATTATGTCAAAATAAGATGGAAGCATTTTTTTTAACCTTTAACTGCTGTATTTAAAAAGTTATTTCACAACATTTATGTGAAAGAAAATATATTTCTTATATTACAAAAATGGGGAAAACTCAGAGACAGCTTAAAAAGTAATTTTCTTAAGGCTATATAAAGCTAGGATTAACTGACATCACATTCATGAAAAAAACTAAAATAGCAACAATAGGAACACAGCACACATTCATGAAGAACTTTACTAGCTTTGGCCACTCTTGAACAAGCTGCTGACAGCTGAATGGAAAATTCAGGTTCCTATTTCTGAATGTATATACGTATCTTGTGTTCGCACTGCATGTCAGGTGCTGTTCAGTACCTATTCGCTACTTGTTTCATGGCTCCATAAAGTTCTACAAGATTAAACTCTAAGTAAATGGCTGTAAAATTATGCAGCTGGAAGTAGAAACAAGTTGTGTCCATCACTTCAAATACGTGCAGTCACAGAGAGCTCTGTGCAAGCAGTGTTTCTGTTCCATTTCAGTCTCTTCTCAGGGATGGACCAGTACCTAACGCAAGATACTGCCAACGACACCCAAACATCTTGATCCTGTACTGGTTACGTTCAAAGCTGCCCTTCCTCCAAATCCCAGTTCTGATAGCTGCATGTTTTGCTTATTACAACAGGCTCCAACAAGCTTGACTTTATCCAACTATTTTCTTACCAGCATTATTTTAAAGTGCTTATATAATAATAAATGGACTGCCCAACATGTGGTCAATAATGGCTCACATAGCCTCTGACAGTGGGGTTATCACATGCATTTGGTAAGTTTTGCAGGAATATATAACTTTCACCTGAACTGTCACCAAAGAACAGCTTGCAAGGGAATGAGGTCTTCCAGAGAAGCATATTATGAAGGCAGCCTTTATGATATACATTAATGGAGGTCAGAGGCAAGGCTACCGTTCTCATTTGTGAACGGAAAGCGCTAGATCATTATGATGGCATGTGAATAGTGAAAATAAAGTCATTCCCCTGGTTCAGATAAGATTAGCACATTTTGTCCTACTAAGTTAAGTCCTTTTCACCGTAAAAGCACTGCCGAAGGGTGCCTTTAAGTGAAAGTTTGCAGGCAGCGTAGAACTAGATGCAGGTATCGCATCAGTTGCAGCAGGTGACTTTTTGCCTAAAAGTCACTAGGAATAGACACCCCATTCAGAGCGGAAAATTGATTCAATGCGCATGGCACTTCCTGATTGAGAAGACATGGTTCTTCAGATTAAAGCAAACAAACCGCTCCAAAAGTAAACCAAAGCCTAAATAACAGTAAACTTTTATTCCTGGGTTATATAAGGAAATTTTATATGTCATTCACATGCACAGTGACTGCTCAAAGCTTCCTTTTGAACTTGTAGATACAAGCACTGACACCTGCTTTTGAGATTGTGTTAACCACTGTTAAATGCGTACTTGTTACTCATATAATTCTTTTCTAAATTACTTTAAGATAAAAGTAGCAAGGAAATAGCCACACAGAATCAAACACGATTGCTCTCTATTGAATGGCTGTCAGTTCCACCAGATCAGCACCAACCTTGGATCAAAGGCAGTCACACTTGGACACTTTTCCTTTAACAGCAGCATTCATGCCTGGGCAGAGCTGGAAATCTTTATCTTTGTTCTGATGCTATCTCAGTACCTGAATGAGTACTGCGTGTTGTACTGAGTGTCTCTGGCCTCCTACCTTCATTCACTTCTGAATGAATATGTTCACTGGTAGAAAAGTACAAGCATCTCTGCAAGGAACAGCTACTCCCTTGCAATATATGGCAAGTGCAATCTTGTTAGCATTAATGTTTGGGATGAAAGAATCCAAAGGTACACAATATTTACAAAGTATCTGGTAAAAATTCACCACTCTCAATGAACTTCCCACAGTCCTATTTCCAATCTTACCCTTGTTCAGAGATCAAATTTGAAATTGCCCAGCCATTAGAAGAATAGAATTTTAAAATTCAAAGTCAACCACCTATTGCAGTAGCTTAAAGTTGCATTATATTGTGAGATTTAAGCATTATGGTGAAAGTAAACAGGTCAAAACCACTGCCTTAAGCTAAAGCAGTGCAGCCAGCAATGAGACTCTTCTTGAAGAAACAGAATTATTGCCCTAATTTAGAAGGGTCCTGAAACCAGCAGAGGCACCAGCCAGTACTCTGATCTCAGACGTATCAGGTGAGTGAATAGGAGAGTACACCAGTGTATTCCACACACATTATTAACTGTTATCTAAAGGTGTTAAAATTCAAAGGCTAGTAAGTTGGGTTTTCCTGGAAAAGAAAAACAAGAAAGGATAAGAAGAAGAAGAAAAAAAAAGCCTGTCCCCTGAATGTTCTCCTTGGGCATTCAGTTCTGTGCTCCTCAAGAGAACACCCACTCTTCTCCCTCAGCAAACTTTCATGCCAACATTTAGTGTCTATGATCAAAGTTTCTCTTGGCTTTCAGTGGGGATTTGGAAACACAACCTTTAAATCTAAAATAGCGTTAAAGAAAAAAATAATAATAAAAATCCCCAATCATCATGTTTTTAAGACCTGCAGCAACTCCAAAGACTTGCCTAAAATGAGCACCAAATTCTACATCTCCAGGCTTTAGCTTATTAAATAGGGAAAATGTAAAATGCATGACCTGGATGAAAGAATCATTCTTTTCTGCTGTGTTTCCAAGTTTTTGAAGTTGGGGACTTTGTTCTTAGCAGAACTACTTCGGTAACAATTCTGTCCCCAGTGGATGAAAAGCTACGTAATGAAACTATCCGACCTAGTTTGGTTCCACCATCTAGTTCTGTTCTAGAGAGATTCCCGATTAAACTCGGAGTTATTCCTTAGTTCTTCTGATGGTTGAGACATTCAAGTTAGCTATTAGATACTTACCAAAATTAGTAGAAATACCTTTCAACTCTTGTGCTAACTCAGACTAGTAGATGTATCGAGGACTGTAGTTTCTAGCATAACCCAAACCAATTAACCTTTGACAGAATTACGCACTACAGAGAACTAAATATAATAAAACATTTTAAAAGTATCGTTTAATTCATACTAAGAGCCATTTCTCAGAGGTAATTACAAACTGATATGCACTGAGTCACAGCATGTTACTATGTTGTTCTGTGCTGCTTTATATGGTTCACATTTGACTCCCTCGGCTACAAAAAGCTCTACTCATACCCTGATTCTTGTTTCTCCTAGGTTAGCTAACTTTTCTGCAGAGAAAAAGCTGGGAAAGAAGCACACAGGCAACATGAAAATTCAAAAAGACAAAAAGAATACAACACATCACTGCCAAACTACTCTGTCTTACAGAATTGTTCATTTCTACACCAAACATATGTATATTTTTATATGTATTCAAAACACTACACATTTTTGGGTTAACAAAATACATGCATCTTTGCCTTTCCAAAAACTGGAAAGAAAGAAAGGTAGATGGATAGGGAGGACGCATATTTAACACTATCTTCAATTTCTGAGTTTGTATATAAAACCAAAGACATCTAGACAACACAGCATTGACAGGATTTCCTACATAAGATACACGCAGCAATACCAGATAAAATGTCTTATTAGCATTGGCATGAGAATACTGCATTAATAAAAAGCGGGCAACCTACTTAATATCCAAAGGATGAAAAATATCAGCCTTTAAAGTTTTCTCTTCCTAAAAATCTGAAGACATGTCTTCAGAAAACAGTGAAATACATTAAGGCTGCTCAGGGAGGTTCGATCACCAGGCTAACAATTCATGAAGATCAGAGGGTACACATTTGGTACAACTGATCACACACATCCTACATAAGTTTGTATGCATGCAGAAGGCTCACCGAAGCCTGCTGAACAAAGTTGGTATTTGAGCCAAGATTTCATTCAGACAATTTACAGCATATATGCTCTCAAATTTCACCAGTCATGTCAGCACACAATCTAAAACAGATTTGCCAAAAAGATTACCCCGTTTCCTCCCGTTAGGAAGTATATTGGCTAGATCACAGCGATATTTTAGTGTCTTACTGAAGCTCTATTAACTGTATCATTTTTCTTTAACAAAGAAGGTTTTTGTCATGCTTCAGCTCTATGAGTGAAAATTAAAAGCACTATCTGTATGTCTGAATTAAATATTGAATTGCAGAAAGTAGATTTGAATTTTAAGATTTGCTCCAAAATATCTCCTACATGCACACAGCTGCACATAGCACTAACTACTCTGAATTCTATGGACACAATGGAACATGGAGAACATCCAGCACATAAACAGCAAGTCAGCCTTTTTAATTATCACAGAGATCATCTAGTTATAACTGTGTTCTGTTTGTTTCCCTGGTGGGTATCAGCTATGAAGTCAAAGCTTCAATAAGCAACAGTCTATTCACCTTCCTATTCCCCCCCAAGCTTCCAGCTGACCACCCAGCAGTATCTAATCTAATGGGAAAAGGTGAATCCTATATGACATGCATTTTTTGTTCGGGCAGATAGGAAGCCTGAGGGTGCCAGAAAGGCAGACCAAAATCCTTAACAAACCTATAAACTGAAAAAAGCAACATCTGCCCATGGAAAGATAGGAAAAGCAGGGTCTAATACAGACTGACACATCATAACAAGTGTTTAATGTATATTGCCAAAACCATTGCCCTCTGAAATTTCTAAGTAAATTTCAGATTTCTTCTCTTAATCACTTCAGCATTCTGTTCTTGTCCAAACAGCTTGTCAAACAGCATTACCATGACTTAAAAACTTTAAGTTCAGAGGAACGGTAGAGAAACTTAAACAACGTCTATGAAACATGGCATTTCTCATCTTAATTTTAAAATAGATTCCACTTTCATGATATGAGGCACTATGTTCTGTGCCCTCAGAATTTACACCACCTCCCAGGGCCAGAATAAGAAAGCATGTTGAATAATTCCTCTTATCACTTACTACTGAAGTGTAAAGTAAATCTGCTGCTGTTCAGTAAAATTCTTCCTTGAAATCGCAAGTCTCTCAGTTACTCTTTCTGTCTCAGTGGCATTGAGTATTCCAGGTCATTGCACAGGTTAAGTGAACAACCTCACAAATGCAGAAATAACACAAACTGAGATCGTTCCAATTTCCCCACAGTAACACTTTAAAAAAAGAAAATAATCAGATCTACCATTTCTTTCCAGATCCTCACCTCTTTCCTTTTATTTATTTAAGGTTTTGGTACTTATGGCCTCCTTAATATTATTGGCTCTCCCTCAAGCGTTCATTTTATAGTCGACTTTTCATACAGAGTAGCCCCACTCTCCTTGCACTCCTTTTGCAAAATGCCTTCTCTCAGAGCTAGTCTGACACAACCAGGTTTTGGTTAAAGCAGCTCTCTCTGATAATGGATTTGCTGAGTTCTGACACTCAATATGTATTTGGTTTTGGTACTTTTTTTTTTTGTGGTTGTTGTTCTTTTAAGTAGTTCATTAACCCTGCATAACTGACAATTAAGGTATTTTCTCCTCAAGAAGGAACATTCCCTCTATGAAACCCATTTAATTACAGAAAAAATGCATAGCTTAAATATAACAGCCTCCTCTCCTGTTAATTCAGCTGTGGTGAATTTTGCATGCTGTACTTTATACCCTAGTTATGACATAAAGGAATGCTGGAAAATACATTTTTCTGATTTGGTTTTTGTTTTTGTTTTTAATTATTTAGAAGTTCCTGGAAGTTGGCTACATCCTGAAGGTTTCACTCATTTGGGGATTGAGTCCACAGAGATCAGAAAGCACAACTTTGGGCACCACCACTTTATTCTAAGAGCATCTGTGGGTCTCATGACTGTACTAGCTGAATCCTTACAAATACTTCACATTTTTCTCCTAGAAACATTCTTGTAGGAAGTGAAGTTATCTTCCACTTACAGGAAGATCAGACTAGGCTATTTGTCCAGGATGACACAGGACATGTGAAGAGGTACAGGACCTAAACCTATAGCTCATCCTCTGGCGGGAGGCAAACACTTTGGTACCTCGTCCCCATAATCCCAAAGAGACAGAGCCCCACAGTGACTTTCCCTACTGATCAGGGGATCTTCAAGGGACCAAGCTAGAAAGAGGCAGAAAAAAGATTCACTCTTAAAAAGGATGGAAAAATATTGTTACTATGCTTTGGACAACTTTGCACGTTTGGCATAATTTGACCAGATGTAATGGCAGGAAGGTATTTTTCTTAAAGCAAAGCTAGCTTGGCTCTAAGAGAATCTTCACAATATTAAAAACAAGCAAGTGGCTTTCCAGGTTTGTTTTCTGAGTCTGATTCTGAGCTGGTATAAATTGATAATGGTGCTCTGATGTAATTTTTTTTTTTTTTTAATGTCTGCTTCTCTCTCTGTAGAGCGTTCTCAGCAAAAGGCATGGCATTTGAGGGTTTCTCTGCATGAAGGGTGAACATGTAATTGATAACATAAGATAAGAATAGTAATTAAAACTCATATTTAGAGCTATGAATTCTGGAAAGAGTGTATGCGCATCAAGATTTATCAAAATAAAGCCTCTAATGAAAAAAAGATGATGCAATTTGAATGCATTTATTCATAGGCAGCAGTGTTCGTTACTGTATTTCTCCATACAGTGGAAGGGTACAAGGGACAGACAACAAACCATATAGTAGTTTAATAAACAGTATTAGAAGTGATAACCTTCCTACTAGGTAATACATGGAAAATATACATCCCGCTACTGCAGTGGCTATTCATTTCCGTGATTTTCCAGCTTCAGCTACTTTGAGCTGTTTCTTGTGTAAAGAGTCATCCTCACTGTTGTTACATCTGCCAGCAGGTAAGGAAAATTCAAAGTGCTGCTTGGTCAGCATGACCTCACTTGGAGATGAAGCAAATGAGCTGAACATACATGCCCCGTGTGTTCCTTGTCAGCCAGAGCCCTAAAGTAGTTCCTGAACTCAAGCTTCCCACAGAGCAATGCAACACACATATCACCAGGTGGCCCTATTATGTAGCAGTCATTACTAAAGAAATCCCAGCCTTACATAAGCCCCGGCTTTCATGTAGTGTAACACTGCGTGATTATTTGAATAAAAATGCCCCGTTTCCCATGGAGACAGCTCCCTGTGGCTTACACCTTGTTGGGGACAAAAGAAATGATCTGGAGATGCTGTTAACCTCCGGAAAGATGTGAGGAAGGCTCAGCTGAAGACAGAAAAGTGAATGGTGGTGAAGACTAATTGTTTAGTGCAGAATTCACTGTGGTTACCAGCACACAAATTCTGACTTTGGGAAATTCATTTAGGGCATTTTCCTCAAGGTATATAGGAAACTCAGCTTCAGGGGAGACTTCAGATTTTGCAATGGGATAACCGAGATTACAATTGATCCTTTATACAATTTGAAGAAGGGCAGGCTGCATTAAAATAAAATATGATTCAAAGAATGTCTTCCCAGTCATTTTATTGGCTGTTGAAGCAATTTGTTTCAGATTTTGGGAATCAAATTTTGGCTCAATACAAATGCATAAAGACAATAATTCTCACTGTATCTTCGACAATCCTGTGCTTGAAGCACAACTTCTACAAAATTTTAGATGCATACAAAAAAAGTTCCTATTCTTATATCCCAATTAAGAAGGAACATATTTTCAAGTACATTATCTCTCTCCTGTGGACACTAAAATTTACAGCAAAAGCAATTGGATTTACAGCCACAGACTATTTTCCAGGAGGAGTATGGAAGTACAAATAAATGCAAACACCAAATGACTTCCAAACTGGCACCACTTCAGAAGAGTTACACATCTTCACTTTTTACTCTGTTATTTTACCCACTGAAGTTAATGTGATCATTGTCAGTGCACAGAGCTAAACATCTGCGTAAGTCCTTACTTGGTCAGGACTTAGTCAACATTTGCAAGAGTAACTGCCATAATTAATGTCAAGAAATTTTAAAAGGACAAGATTATGCATAGCTAAGTACTTTTTTCAAGCTGCAAAAGACCAGCTTTACACATAAGAAAAAACACTCCTGGGTATTTTCAGATGTACTACATCCAAATCACTTGGCACGCATTAATAAGGTAAACCAATTTTCCAACAATCAGTAGGCGTGTTGATGTGATGCAAAAGCCACTCTGACTAAAAAGGAAACCTCCAAGGGCCAGAGATTAAATTCTATTTGCCTTAGGTCAAAAGACCTACCTTAGTCCCTAGCGAGCGCTTCTGTACCTCACAAAGGCATTGCACACTTCAGCAAAATTGGCAGCCAGAGAAGTCTTCAACACTAGAACACCAGAGGGATTATAATTCAGAAGTGAGGTGCTTTAGCTCAGCTACATCAAGGCATCTTCTTCCTCATTTGCATCTGCCTGTAGCCAGATTGTACAAACCTGATGCATTCGCAGGCACCTAGCAATTACACCAATACTTAACAAGAAAACACCAAAACAGGAATCTACCATTCCATCCTCTTTTACGTGAAGGGTCCTTTTCGGAACAAAACTCAAGGTGTATTCCCTTGGAAGGCTAGGTACCCAACTGAGCTTCTCAGATCACCACCCACATCAAAATCTTGCCCTAGATGTACAAGATATAAATCTCTACTATTCTTTTCTTTTTAAAATTGTATAACATTTTAATGTGTGCTCAAATTGGTTTTTAGCTAAGTTGCTTGTATTTCTTAATTTCTCTGTGGTATTCAGTTGTTCATTATAAATTGACATGGTTAGTTCTTCAAAGAATATCCTGAGTTTGAAGGGACTGCGAGGATCATCGAGTCCAATTCCCTTGAAGCCCTGGATATTTTAATGAATAATCAATTGCACTGTGAGCTCTAAGGACTACATTTTTAAGCTTCTTTCTATCACCTTTATGGAATGGACAGAACGCTCTAAAACTGGGATTTAGCAGATTTTTTTTTTTTTTCAGGTTTCTCATTTGTTTATTGGTGACTTTATCTGTAAATGCATAATTCTGGATGAATACAGAGTGATGTTGGATAATGTCCTGATGACAGGAAAGACTTAAAAAACCTTAGACAACACAATCCAAAGAAATTATTTGGAAGAGAAGTCATGGTTTCATTTGCACATCTTCAGTTCCTTGTATATAGACTCAAATATAGACTTCCTTAATATAGACTCAAAACTTGACAGACATTTGCAAGTATACAAACATTTCCAGATACAGAAGGAAGAACCTGGACATCCAATGCAGATGTACTAACACTGGAACTAGCTTCACATCAGCAAAACAAAAAAACAACACAACTGTCAGGAAAAAAAGTCACCATATTAAAAATTGTACCAGCACTGCCCAGACGAGACCCAATACTTTCAGGCTCATCAATATTAGATGATTCAGACCACACATCACAACAGAAGTCTTCATTTTTCCATGCAACTATTTTTCATGAGAAAAACACATGCGTATGAAAAGAAGTGGATGATTTTGATACACATACTTTGTAACAACACAAAGTGAAAATACTGTGCTTGCCCTGCTCTGTAACACCTGCTAACTCTCCCATCTCAGCAGTTAGGAAAATCAAGCCTTCACTTGAACAGAAAACAGCATTTCCTTAATTTTACACTGTAGTTTCTTGGATTTTTTTCTTGAGCACTATGAAAGGAATAATGATTCTACCAATGAAGAGCACTTGTAATAACTGACTTTTACAGTTCAGAAAGCCCCTCAAGTTCACATTGGTATTTAATCATCATCAGAAGCTGTTTATAGCCACCTATATCGTCCTTCTAAGAGCACTATTCTTTAAATAGTGTATTTGTATGCAAGGATACAAAAAGAAACCAGAATCTACTTAAAGTCACAATGAGGATCAGCACACAGACGCACAGTACATGAACCTACAGCATCTGCTAGCTCATTTATTAGTCACTACTCCATCATTTCAGGCACTACTCAGATTAAATCATCCCCTTGACTGTTAAGGGCTAGAGCCTACTGCAGGGATTTGATTCTTCGTTTCTGTTAGCCACCTATACTGCACCTTTACTTTAGGCACTCAGGTGGAAATGTTTAAACATTGGCTATACTCTAAACACAGGAACATTAGGAATGATCCCTAAGATTTGCTCACGTTTTGCTCTTTCTATGGCACAACATGAAAACCACCACAATACCCATTCCTTTGTCTATTCATATTATTACCTTAAACATTGTTTGTTCTATCCTGTATGTGTATAAACTGCAAATGATACACTCCTGCCCACACTGCTATATGAAGACCTTGAATGACCACCACTGTGGTCAGTAAAGTCCAACTGAACTGGGAACTTGCAAAGCCAACAACACAGGCTTGGCCCCAAGCGTGGACTGGTACGCATTGGCAAAGTTGGGTGCTACGGACAGCTAAAGAAATAGGGTCAACTTCTGTTTGTAATGACACTAGCGTGCCTCCCTCCTGCACACAGCCTCGCAGAGTCTTAAGTGGCTGCCTCTTATGATCTAGGTAGTATATCATACCCCCAGTGATATGGGGGCAAAAGTCATTGATACTGGTTCCTAAATTTAGGAACCTCACTTATGGGGGAGGGAGGGAAGGTGGGCTTTTCATATTTTAAAGAAAGAAAGAAAGAAGAGCAAGAAATTAGGATTTAACAAATGCAATTCACTTTGCCTAGTCTGGGAAAACAAAGCTTAGGCCAAGTAATTTGAAAGCAAACAATATGGGAGAGAATAGTCTTTATGTAAAGAGCTGTTCACGTTCTGCACCTTGGTTAATGTAATGGGGGAAAAGAAAAGAAGCAGAAAATGGTCCTTGTCAAAGAGCAGCTTGTTCTGTATAATGAGGCTAAAGTGGAAACCAGTATAACAGGATATTTAAAGCTTTAATTATTTCCTTTTCATCCAGTCTGATGGCATCTACCTGCAGCAAATCGAAAATGACCTTTGTTAAAGCCATCCTTTCCTGTTCTCAGCACACGTCTGCTCCTGTGTTGAAGCTTCCTGAAGAGCTTGCTGCTCAGCAGCATCCACCAGCGCTGCTGACATTAAGGCCACTCGCTCTCACAGTAGTGTAAGCCGTGAACATTAACACTGTAATAACGTAATCATTCAGCACACACAACTCCCTCCCCCAAACTTTTCCAGTCCACTTAATAAGCCATTAGTGACAATGACTCCACCCCATCACATTCGCAGAAAGAAAACAACCAGGGATCAGAATATTTCTATTTGAACTCAGTGGCTTCTCAGAAAAATCATCTGATCTCCCCTGCACCTAAGGAAACTAATAGTGGTCTGAAAGCTTGCGTTTCCTAATAGTTCTATTGCATGTATCACCAGGCAAGAAAGCAGTTTTAGATGCTGCAGGTTTTTTTTATACAAACTATTTCCATACAACAATCTTTTACTCCTATGAATTCTTTGTTGTTAGGTTTATTATTTTTTACTTTAATTTGAGTTCATTCTCAGAGCATCCATATTCTCTTTCAATAACAATGTAAAAAATGAAAAGCTTCTGTTATCAGCAGAAATCACAGTACATTCCATAAAAAAGCCTTTACCAATATCTGTGATTAAATCAATTTGCTTTGCCCTTTTAAAATACTTCTGGAACTCTCAGAAAACATATTGTGTATATTTACTTCCAAACCAACATAGCAAACACAAGTGAAAATAAAATAGTATTATATATTCCAGAAGATTTCATATAAAAAAGCACATATAATTAAGTGAATCTAGCTGGACAGTAAATGGCAAATAACTCCATCCTGCCTTTGTGCTCTGAACTTTTGATTTTCTCTTTTATGTATTCTCTCTTAAGAAACTGAGAATATTCATGAAAAACAAGGAACATTTCTGCTGTGCCAGAACCCAGGAATGCCTACTGCAGCCTCTCCTAGAGAGAGGATTTAAAGAGCATCTATTTAATCCACCCAAGAAAGACAAAATACTTTGAACTGCAGTTAATTGTAGCAACAGGTAGGTTTTTAAGTCTTAAAAGCAAACTCTTTAGTTGTGGCTAAAAAAGCCAGTGAGTGAATTAAGTGGACAAAAAGCCAAAAATATTCCACATGAAATGGATTGCTTTGAGAAAATTTCAAGAACCATTATTTTAACTTACGCCACAAAACCCATTAATTTGCCCATGGGACAGGGCCATGCTGGTATTGACAGAAGATTGCAAAGCCACTTAAACAGCTTTGACTGCAAAAGCACAGCACTCTTCTGCACGCTGAAGATCGCACAGGGCAGCTGCTATAGTGCGGTCATTACACCGCAGAGGAGTGGGAAAGGCAAAAAATGGGGAATAAAAGGCAAAACAGGAGGATAGTGGACAGCTCTATAAAGAGGAGAAAAGTAGTGTATTTATAAAGTATGCAATTTTTTTTTTTAAAAAAACATTTCCCCACCCCCCATATATACCCACTATTTTTTATTTTTCTCCCATAAAACCACAGTTTATGAAACTACTCAAACACAATAAAGACCTGGACTCACACTTCAGCTTTTTGGTGAATACCTTGGAAGGGAGGAAAGCAGCACCACTTTTCTCTCTAACAAAATGTAGTCACATAACTTTGATCTTTTCTTATCCCTTTGATAATTATCCCTCAGGTATGAGCCCAATGCTGGAAGCACAAAGTGCTTCAACTGACATAAACATGCTGGTAATCACTAAGACACACCTTTGGAAAGGTCACCACGAAGGCCCAATACTGTCCATACAACCTTAACAAAAGCTTGTACTATTTTTCAGGATCCCTTTACTGTTTCAGATTTAATGTTGAGTTGGTTAAGTAGTAACTAATGGCACAGAGTCAAAACTGGAAGGTAAAGAGTGGAGATATTTGAGATTTCATGACTGTTTAAGATTATTACTGCTCTACTATACGTAGTACATTTATCTTGCTAAAAAAAGACTTAGAAAGGAGGAATGACTAACACATCACTGACTACTCTGAATATTGTTCCTCAACCTGATGGAGTGGGATTAGACAGACAGGACTGTAGGCATCTCAATAAGACAGACGAAAAATCCAGTCACCTCAACTGCCAAGAGACATTACAGCAGATCTTTGCTATAAATCAAATGAATGCGAGTCTTCAGATATTTTTATTTTAATAACTTTGCCAGCAGTGTCTTCTTTTGAAATTAATATATCTGCTCTAGTGGCTTTCAGTTTTCCTCGTAAAATAATGACAGCTAATAGGAAAGCACTGTCATGCGTTCTGACTAAAGGTAATGTATACGTGACAGCTCTGTGATCATCAGTAAGAAAGTATTTCCAAAAGACAAAAGGAATAATTAAAATGAGCCTGCAGTCCTAGCTTTGGATTTAAATGTTTAAATGTTTTAATTTGAAAGAACAATGGCTCCTTGAAGCTCCTTCACAACCAGTACTGACAGCCTGTCATTTCCTAACCAGTGTTAAATAACAGTTGTGCAAGTCGGAACACCAAACACTAGATTACATCTGATGATCCTTAAAACAGCACCGATGCTTCCAAGAGAGCCTAAGAAACCAACAGAGCTTTACAACCTCTTAAAATACTGGCTCCAGCAATGAAGCATCTTTGGAAATTAAGCTAACAAGAGAAATGCGGTGAGCCTGTGTGGTGCTTATTTAACTCTCTTGTCCCAAGCGTGAGCCCCAGAGGTCTGCGGGGCGATGGCGGGTAGGGGGGCAGTACATGACCACATACCCACGGCAGCTCCAACACAGCTGTTTACAGTCCTGCCACATGGCAAGCAAGGTAAAGCCTGAGCGCAAGAAGTACATTACCAAGTGGGGAAGGGCATCTTCATTATCTGAAATGAAGTCTCTAAAAGTCCACGTGCAATTATTTTGTGCTACCATGCAGCAAAAATCTCAACGTGCTGTGTGTTAGCTTCCTGCCCACTGATGCAGCGTACGTGCATATATAAACAAAACCCCAAGTATACAGCCTCTTCCACCACTGAGGACCTCAATTTTCCATCAGAAAGCTAATTCCTGAATACACAGAGGCTCTGAGGCAATGTGGGAGGCATAGGGACATAGTTTTATTCACCAGGAAGCAAAAGTGCACATCAGTGGCAAAATATTTGCAACTAAAGCCAGATAAGCATTTTCATTGAAATATAAGGCTTCATTCCAAAAGCAGAAATTGTGACAAATACAAGCTTCTAAAAGTTTGACTTTTTCCATAAAAAGCTGAATTCTTTTTGTGGAGGATTCTGCCTGAAAACATTTTGATTGATCTAGGTTAACAAAAATATTTTAATGAAAACAACTTTATTTTCCACCAAACAGCTCCAGGACGAGGTATAAACGAAAAAAGGGTCCTTTTCCTAATGAACTCCTTCAAACATGATGCAGCATTCCTCTTTCCTCTAAGAGCCAATCCCTCTCCCATCAAAACTAGTGGCTTCAGAGCCACAGAGGCACAAGCATGCTCCAGACAGAGGTATGCTACTACTGTCCTTGTTGTTTTAACTTCCATTATCTGCATTAAAGCAGAAGTCACAAAGTCCCAGCCAAAAAAAAAAAA
>VXAA01003467.1:505894-523348 GCA_013399115.1 Anseranas semipalmata
ATTCAGGGCTACAAAAAGCAGATTAAGAAAAATGGGTGCAATGATGTGAGAAAGCAGGTACAGATGACGGACACCAGTCTGAAATAAAGACCATGCTGCTACTGACAAAAGGAGAAAGTCCAACAGATTTAACACTTAATGACCATTTCTACCTAAAGTCCACTCGCAAAGAACAATTTGGGACTCATCACATGAAATGCTTATTTAAAAAAGCCTCATGGAATTTTGCTTACTATTATGGACTCCTCTAACCAGTGCTGAAACCCAACCAGAACCACCCTACCCTTTCTCTCTCAGTGTAAATTTCTCTCTCAACGTAAAGTTGGTCCATCCTTGCGAAGAAGATTTCGGTGACAGTGCACAAACTGCACCCCCATGTCTGAGGTTTGCTGATTAAGGAAAAAGATTAAGCCTTAAAAGTCTCCTTGTGAACGGGAGTATAAACAAGCTGCGGTCAGAATGTAAGTGGCCTCTACTAAATTTACAATACATCATCTGTGAATAATCTTTTCCCCCCCTGTGGTTAATAATATGGCTGAGAGGCACATATCTCACCTCCTGTTATAAGTTGTTTCAGTTGTGGATGCTGGTCAAGCTAGTATCAATCAGTGCTAAAAGCAAAAGCATCCTTCCATCTGCAGTTTCTCAGAAAAGCCGTATTTCAAAGAGTCTTTAATGGACTATTAAATCCTACTGCGGAAAACCTAACCATGATCACTCACAACCAAGAAATGATGAGCATTTTCAAGCAAAGCACTTCCCACATCCACATCACTAAGTGATTTTGAGTATTTTGTTCACTTTATTTAAATGTAAGCATTCTACAATCCATCTGCAGTGTGTTTTGTCTGAACAATTATGTCAAAGATACAGAAACAAAACTGGAGAGAGGAAAGAAAGAGGTGGCATACCACCAACTGAACAGGACACAGAGTAATGGAAATTGCACCTATGTAAAAATGTAGGGACTAACTACCACAGGTTCTACAAACAAAAAATGATGTTTCTCCAATATAGTAGAATTATTTGAAATTCAAATATGTTTATAGAATAGTTCCTTCAAAGCATAAATTACAAGAGACGATGTGCAAGCCATTTCTATTACCCTGACACAGTTGAAAAATGCACCATTGAATGATTTTATCACTATATAAACTCATCATAACCATCAGCACACCACTAGTAGTATATGAAAAGCACTTTATAAAATGCCCTGTGTGAAATTTAGAATTTGATACACTTTCCGACAGCTATAATGTATTAAGTTCACCTTTTAACTACAGCAAAAACCAGGTGAACATCCAAGTAGCCTTGGACACGTGCACTGACAACAGCTAAGCAGAGTTCAGAGAAGCTAAATAACAATATTAGCTGCTTCTCAGTTCATACACTGCAATTCCTCCATGTCCAACATGTGATCCTCAGATGCAACATCAGCCATTTATATGAATCCTGACAGGCAGTGAAGACTGCTGTGCAGTGACAGGTGAAAAATGAAAATTAATGCAGGTGGTTTTCCTTTTTGAATGTACGTTCTGCAGGAAAGTTACACAGCACTTAATTCTGCATAAGTGTTGTGCACAGTAACACTAACAAAATTATGAGTACACAAACATCTTTATGTTTTGCCTACTTGGCAATCTATGTTTTCCGTACACAGATTTATTTGTAAATGATCCATATGCACACCATTCCCAGAGTTTGCATAAAGGCATACTTCAATAGCAAACAAAATAAAATTAGTCAGGGTGTGGTGAAGGGCAAAACAACGGAAGGTTGGCATAAGGCATAATTGAGATAAAGAGCTCACACTGAATCTAAACCTGAAGGAAATAATGGAATTGGCTCCAAAAACAAACAGAACCTTGATACTCAAAAAGTAACTAGGACTTTTAGTGGTTTTTTTTTTTTTTTTTTCCTAATGAATCGTACAATTAAAATCTTAAAATTAAGATTTTTTGCTTCTGTTTCCAAAACCTTTGGATATTTTGTGATATGAGAAATCAAACGAATGACATAGGGAAAGTCTGGACGTCTACAGACTTGGCAATACTGGCTAGCTCCAGCTGCTCAGTTCATGCTTCTCCCCTCCAGGACTAAACCACCTTTGTGTGAAACAACTTCTTCGTACATAAAACATCCAATCCACCTAAAGGCTATAAATGATGAAACAAGGAATCAAAATTCAGGTTGTGCTGGATGAGTCAGGCTATAGATTGAATTTGCATCATGTGAGCAAACAAAACTTCAGCAAACTGAAGCCTGGAGAAACAATGATACTTTTAACGTGCACACTTCTTGCTGTTTAATCAAAATTGTTTTCTTTTATATTTTTGTGTATGCTTGATGCAATTACTGGAAAAGTTTTTAGCTTGTTATGCAGGCTGTCAGAACAGATGATCTACCCATGCCTTCTGGCTTTACAATCTATGAACCTTTGATATATTTCTCAGGAGCTGGTAGAGTATCACCATTACTTTTAAAATGCCTAGGCATACACTTCTCTGGCAACCTGCAAGTTATTACTCATATTTCATTTACTTAATGCTCTACCTTCCCCACAACATGAGTTAAACTTTCTACAGGAGAGGCAAGCCAGGTTACTCTCTCTCGTATTTCTTTGCAATTAAATTCTAATTGCAGTGTATTACCTGCATTGAACAGAACATTTCAAAATGGAATATTTAAAAAAGCTAGACAGTCTTGGTGAGAATGATCCATCTGAAGTGTCACCGGACCCTGCTTCTGTCCATCTCAGCCCGGCTATGGCGAGGGAATTTGCCACGATTGACAGGATGTCCCCTGGTGTCAACCAGTCCCGACCCCAACCTCACAACCAGGGCAAAGAGAAAAGGCTGCAGCGCACCATGGTACTCACAGACGTGCTTCCCTTCCACCCAGGTACTGCACGGATGCAAAGACAGGTGGGGACTTGCAGTTAAAAACTGATGCACAGAAAAAATACAAGCATTGTTTTAAAGATGGTCTGAAGCATCAATCTATGGAAGAATGAGCTGGTTTATAATGCAGGGTGCAGTCCCTTTCTCAGCTAGTTACACCTCTAGACTTGGAAATTCCTGAGTTAAAATATATTTCTAGCACACAAAGACATATGTAAAGCCACATTTAAACTACTTATTTCCTCTGTAAGCCAGCTTAGTGCTGCACTTGTAATATCTCATGGGCTTATTAATATTGCAGCTGCACAACAAGAATTACTATAACCAGTGCCCAGACTGAAGCTACGTGTAAGGGGGTCAGTTTGTCAAACTACCAGTGAACAACATTTGTAACAGAATTACAGATGTCCTGAATACTTTCCTGCCGGCAGCAAGTCGCTGCCTTATTAACTATGCACTTTGTTCCAGAATTGTCCAGTAAAATTGTGTGTTTGAACCTAATCCGCCACAACTGGAGCTACCCACAAACAGCAGAATTTTGTGAATATACCATTGGAAGTCATGGAAATATTTCCTCTGTAATCAGAATTATACTTTTCTCTTGAGCTAAGCTGCTTTCTATGATCAGCAGCTGCTGTGTGGTAATAACCATGATTTTTTTTATACTACACAAAACCAAAATATACTGCTTCTACATATTTTGTTTTAATGGCAATATGCTGTAAAGATCAAACACTGGAAACATTTAAGTCCAAGTCTGAGTTTCATTTCAAACATACCCAATGGCCAACTGGAAGTTTGAGAGACAATTCCAGCTTACCCTTAGGATTTCCAAATAACAAATCCATGCTTATCAACTTTTCCACGTGTCCCATATGCATAACCCATGAAGAGCACAAGTCAATGGCAGAAGCGGGACGATGTCACGGTAAAATACCTCCTAACAGCACTACCACGTCCTACCAGATTCAACCAGACTACAGAGCTTTTCTTCACTTAGAAGACCATAATTTTGGTAAATGGGCTATTTCTCAGTCTTTCTTCCACTGGGAGTTTCTTCCATTGGAGCTTACCAAATGGTAAATTGTTTAATTTTATTTTATTATTATTATATTTTGCATGGAATAGTTCCTGAACAGATTTTTCCCCTTCTGTATTTTCAGTTTTAGGAGATGGACTTCCAAGTTGAATGACTGTGGTCAAAAGACATTACAAAGTAGCTTGGAAAAAAGTCTTCCCTCGGTGAAATGGAGAAAGAAAAGGATGGAGAGAAGCAAGAGATAGAAAAAAGCTGTCTTTACAATGGCATGAGAAAAAAAGATCTGCCATAGGCATGGGCACAAACTGGGGACAAAGATGAGATTCTCTGTTACCAGTATGAATGTCCACACAACAGCGTCAGTTTTAATGCAAAGGCCCAGACAAAGCATGGTAAATTCAACAGTTCACACTACCGTTCCTTCCCCATAAAAGAATATCCTTCCTAAAAAGATGATCCAGATTGTGGGAAAAGCTACACAAATTTTTCAATAGAACTTTCTCTTTTTATCATAAAAGCGAGCTCCAGCAGCTCTCCCATGGAATTCACTGTGAAATAGAATTTGCAACCTGGCACCAGAGTCTGATGAGCATATACAATCCTTCCTGAAAGGCCCAGGAGGAATCTATTGTTTTGAGGCTTAATTTTCAATTTGCATCTTTAAAAAGGTATGATTTCATCCAAATTCACTGGTCTACTCATTTATATTTATCTGTAAGAGACCACATTTTAGTTCCTTTGAAAAGAAACAGTAAAAAATTTTATGTTCAAAATTATTCTAAAAGCACTTCTCATATTTCTTGTTTTATTGCAATCTGCTTGGACAGAGATGTGACTAATTTGTTTTGGAGGGCCTGATTCTGCAGGCACTCGATAGTCAGTAATCCCTTTGTGTTCTGTATGTAAAGCAGAGAAGAGAAGAGGAGGTCAAGTGGCATAAATCAGCAGTTTCATTGCAGTCAATAGCTTTAGGCTGATTTACACCAACAGAGGATAAAGTCCTATATGTCAGAATGAAAAACACCAAGATATTTTGCCCCATACTAAACAAGCCTCTCCTTAATGATGAGCTGAAAACTAACTGCAACGGGAATCAATTAAAATTCATTGCAAAGCACTAAGTACCTTGCTTCAAACCAAACAAAATGTTGTGCCTTGCAGCTTACAATATCTTGGGAATGTTCAAGCCAGCTCCCTTCAGACAAGACTCTTGACTGTGTTTCTATAATGAACAACTTAAGAACTGTAAATGCACTGTTAGCTAGTGGTAAAACCTTCAGGATACACAATGATTTTGAAAGAGAGCAATTAAATGGCTAGTTATTTTGAACCCGTGTCCCCATTTAAACTATTTTCCTTGTAGTCCATCTGCCAAAGAGCCTTTAAGGCAGACGAGAAGATGCAATACCGATCACAGAAAGCTTCTATTACACTAACATTTTCAAAAGACCTGCACTGTTGACTATCATGAGTCTCATTAAGAAAACACAAGTTGCTCCACTATCCTTAAATATATTAGTTTCATGGGCATTGTGTACATAAATGAAACCGAGCACTTACAACAAATGCAACGAAGAACGGCATCATGCTATCCACCCCTGCTGTTCTCTTCACATATCTTGAAATAAATTCAGGGTCCTGCTAATGGAAGCCCAGTCCCATCTTGGAAATTTGTTACTTTTTTTCCACTGAAACTAATGGATTTAAAGAAAACATGGTATTAAGGGTAGGGGGAGCCTTCACATTTCTCTTGGGGAATGAAGTTGCTCTCTAACTCAAGACTACCAGATGGCAAAACTAATTCCCTTGAGGAAGATGAATTTCAGCGTTGATATTTTTATTATACAAGTTCAATAAATTAAGTGAAGAATGCTAAGATATTTGCGTAACTCAAAGAAGATCCTCAGCACACAAAATTAATGTACGAATTTAAATCTACTGTACATGAAGAAAGAGGAGATGTTACCAGAGAAAATTCATTTTCCCACAAAACGCCCATTTTATTCATCATAACATGAATATTAGGCTGTATCAGCTATTTGCATCAAAGCTCAAAACACTCTAGCAGAGCTCTGGGATGAAATACCTATTGGAAGCAGTGGGAATTTGATAACTTTGGTCTAGGTAGGATTACAACATATGGATTTAATGTTCTTAGAAAGATTCATGAATGCGATTTCAAACTGATTTCCATTTGGAAACCTTCCCACCTCACCTTTCTCATTTCCTCTGCAACACTCTTTCCAATACATTCATTGGCAATTCCTCTCCGAAGGCAAAGAAAATCAAAAGGTCAGAGCCTTAATTTGTACAAATCATAACGTGCATGACTAAAAATTTACTGCTAACCTTGAGACTCCAATAATTGATTCCCCTACCTCACTTTGAAGGCAATAAAAACAAACAAAAGAAAACTATGGAGAATTCACTTCGTGGTTATGAGAACCACTCTTACCATTGACTGTACAAGCACTGCAGCATTTATTTTTTTCTTGTAAATCCTGGAAGTGAGGTTACCTGAAAAGTTTTCCTTTAAAACAAAGATACATAAACCTTTATGAAGTGCGATACAAAAAGCTAGAAAACACAAAGTTACTATACCTCTGAAGTCCTTGAAACCAAGGAGCAAATAAAGAACTTTAAAACAAAACCAGGAACTCCTTCAGCCAATCTCACAAAAAACCTGACTCATGATGGTATTCTGTTGTTGCTCTCCTTTCATTCTGAGGTTGGCACAACACTGAAGTAGTATGTTATGATTTGGACAAATTAATCCTTTGGATTAGAAGATACTGAAGAGAATAAAACAGAATTAAATACTTTTTTTTCCATATATTTCACTGACTTTTCCAGTCAATGTTATCTTTGTGAGACATTCCATACTGCGACCTTCAAGTACACCTCTAATGTAATAGCATTAAGTAAGTGAGAATTGAACTAACAGTGCTGAAGTGTTCAGCAAAACCTATCACTGAGGCTGCTCCATCTGCTTTTACTTATTTAGGAAACAGCAGGTTTCACATATTTGAGATGAAACAAATGAGAAAACATTACAGCAACATAACTTCCTTCAACTGAAAATATCCACTTAACAGATTTTAAAACAGATTTCTAATACATGTAGGAAGGGTTCCCTGATTTTTTATTTTTTTTAATTGGCTCAGTAAAGCACAAAGATGTTTTATTTCTCACAGGTTTACTTCTGCAACACTTATTTGTTTAACAGTTTTGCAGTGGAAACGGTGCTGCCAGCTCATGCTGCTTCTTCCTACATAACATTGCTAGAATCTGTCCTTTCCAAAAAAAAATGTCTCGATGGCTTAAAGCATTTATACAGATGCTAAATCCTAACCATAGGCAATGCCACCGGGCAATTCCTCAAGCTCATACTCTTACCTGCCTACAGCAGCCCTCTGATCTCTTGCTTCACATCCATCCACATGCTGCTTGCCCACATTTCTGACCATGTGAGCTTCACTTGCATCAAATTTTGGATGCTCCAGCCTCACACTCCATGTGCTGTTGATCCCGATCCTGCCTACAGCACCATCGTCACCTCCCACCTCTCTCCCACTCGTCTCCTGCACGTGGCAGATTTGGCATACGTGGTCCCCCAAAGCCTTCTGCAAGCCACCAGCCCCAAAAGCAGTCAGTTTTTTGGGGAAAACCATTTTGGATTCCAGGTGCTCTGCAAGCTCATTTCTGCCATCTGAATCTCTAAAAAAAGTCCTTTCTTTCAAACAGTTTTCCAAAGATGACTTCTGTACTGCTCTGTTCAGTCTCTGCCAGCGTTGCTTAATTAGCCAAACTACTCGATTTATCTATCTGGGGCTTCGAAGGCTTGTCTCCAATGGAAGACTTTATAAAAACCAAGATATTGCCAGTCCTGTGCTTCCTTAAGGAATCATTCTCCTAGTACTACTTGTCTCCTCAAATTCTCACCTCCCCAGATTCTTTCAAGCCTCCTCCTCCATTCTTGTTGCCAGCTCTTCAAGCTATCTGAAGTATCTGATTACTACATATTTTCACTATTATTTATTTTTAAGGAAGGAAAAAAAAAAAAAAAAGACTATTGACACTCCAGACAGTAGAGAAAGAAATACATTTTTATACTAATTGTGGTAGCACTCAGAAAGTCCAGGACCCAACTGTGCTAGGTGCTGCACAAACTGAAAAATAGCCCGAAGAGCTGCTCCTCAGTGCGGAGCTATGCCACACTTGAGCTCTTTGCTGAATTGGGTCTTTTCACTTCCACTTGGCATAAATTGAATACAGAAGTTGTCCCACACAAGGAAATTTCATGCATCTGTGATATATTGCACACCATGGACTTTCTGAAGGATTGCAATCTCTGACTACACCTGCAGTTTTCTCTCTTAAACATACTATATATATATTTAAAGTACTAGAGATATAATAAATTCACAGTGAAACTAAAAAAACTGGAGGAAAAACATAAAGCAGCAAATTCTCCTTGAAGCCATTCCACACCTGACAGCATTACCATTTCCCCGTGCAATCATCATCAAGAATCATCATGTAGCATTTTTGCAGCCATCATAATTACAATTAAGTTTCAAAGAATTACCTCCAAGCCAGGTGCTATATACAGTTTTAATGTCACTGGTCATTTCTGAAATGCTAAGAAGCATAACATTTTTCTGATGTTCAATGTGACAGCAACCCACCATTGTGACAGCATGCTAATCATGAAAATTAATAAATTAGCTCAACCTTCAAAAGATGGCATTGTTAAGGATTTTCAACGAGTACAGTGTTATTGCTTATGTGGGGGGGGAGGGGAACCTCACTTCTGAAAGTAAAATAGAATTCTCTTATTCTTACATTTACACAGAAAAGAAAGTCAGAATAATTGAATGAGGTGAAAGAGTAAAAACACAAACATTTTCTCATTTTCAGGCTGCCCATTTAAAACAGAACTCCATAAGCTTTATGGTCATTAATAAGTGAAATTACTATATCCCTACCATTAAAGTTTACTATGGTTGCCAGTCATTTAAATATTTCAATAAAACGATTAAAAAAAGTATGAAGATCTTTACAGTACGTAATCTTAAGAAAATGTAATTTTCAGATTTTACATAGTTAAAAAAGCAGGAGCTGACATCATGTACTTATTACTTAAGTGAGGAGAAGCACTGTACATGGGGGAAAATAATCCCAAAAGTTTATCTATATAGTCAATTATAAAAAGTTCATTTCCTGCTAAATAAGTTATTTAGTACATTAATGAGAGCGGATTAAATCACGTTTGTCCACGTTATCATAATTGCAGCAAAAAGAAGTTACAGGAAAACAAAATTAAAGCCTGAAAAACTGAAGTGATAGACATCTGAACTTGTAGTCTTGCATTCAATTTTCAACCAGTTGTTCCGCTTCAAATAGTGGGGCTCTGTCTATCTGAACCTGAAAATGCCAGGAGTGTAACCATAGTTCCTTAATGCTACAGTTGACATGAACTAGATTAATTAAAAAAGCAAGCAGAAATAATTTGCTTACTGAATGCAAAACCAATTGAAAAGATGAATATTTAACCCACAAGTAGAACATTATTTCAGAACTCATCCTATATTATGAGTTATTTATGAAAATAAATTAACACCTGAAAAAAATCCGTTTTACAGTTTTCATTTTATGTTTAGTTGAAGAATAGGCATAGAACACCTTTTTCCCCAATAGGGTTCAGATCTTATATTTTGATCAAGCTGAAACAAACACCTCAGTATTTCGCAATGAGCATACACTCAAGTCATAGCTGTCATTAAACACTGTTTAAATTCAGCAGTAAATTTTAATGTGGTAGAATCAATCTTTTGACCATTTCTATAAAGCTATCCAGTTGAAATATAAGCTCATAATACAAAGTCAGCAGCAAAACCACGCAACTCTTTCCCTTTGGAAAAGCTTCAGTTCTCTAAACTCTCTTAAGCAAATTAAAAGAGAATCAAAACCCAACAAAGCAGTGCAATGAGACTTTTGAGGGAGGCACTGCCCTGGCAGGAGCAGGACACGACCACCAGCCTGCAGAAATTGCCCCATGCTTCGAAGGGTAAACTCTTTCTAAAAGATTTTTGAGGAAAAAAATGCTGCCACTAGGTAAAACTGAACTGCACAGCAGAAGCGACCAAACAAGCCTGACTTTGCTTCTGTCAAAGCGTACTCAAATGCATGCAATGCCAGTTATTGACAGCACATCCAGGGGCTACGGGATGCACACAGTCGTGGTCAGCTTCGACTGCTCCTGTTGGCACCGATACACGCTCACCTGGCATCAGCTGTCCCGTGGCACTACGCTGCCGCTAAAGGATGGTGTAAGAGAGGGAATGGCCTGGGCACGCCGGCGGAAAGTTGGGCAAGTCTCTGGACACGCCTGGGCTGTGCATAAGGCTTCAGCAGTAACAGCAGATATCTGCAGAATGCTTCATTTTCAACTAATCATCATCTACTTGCTCATCTCCCAGATTTTCTGTGAGCTATTTAAGGTCTTTGAGGTGCACAGGAGTTCAAAAATCAAACGGTCAAACATCAGTTTTTATTAGCTGGCCATGGAAGAGCTACATCTCTCGTCTCCCTTGCACACATAAAGGCAATAAAACATCATCCAATTTTGCTTTGTCATTTTTCCGCATAACTTAGTAAGTTAAACATATATTTATCTCTCTCTTGAAATATCTCGCTAAAGGCTAAAGCTCATGTTTATTTGTACAGACAGGAGATGCATCTCCCTACAACTGACAAACAAGTGAGGTTCCAAAAATGCATTAGTAACAAGAAGAGGGCAATTGGTTGATAAATTAAATATTCTGCATAACCCCTTTATTTGCTAAATACATTTTGCTCAGAGAACAAGACATTAAATGGATATAGTGGCAAAAGATGAACTGTACATTATTTTTTCTGTCCTGCACAGTGGCAAAGTTCACAATTCTAAAGAAAATTTCAATCACTGTTTTGGCAAAGAGGCCTGTAAATCAAATTCCATGTGACTTCTTAGATGGTATGGATCATTACACTGAGTGAAGAGACCAGGTTAATTCAGCAATCCTCATTACATGATAAACTAGGTTCTCATCAAATTTACTTTAAAATCACAATGTTTGCAAACCAGCACATGGATGAAGGTCCAGCACAGTCTGTCTCTTACATAATGACTTAGAAAGATTTAAAGAAAAATACAGGAAAGCAAAATCTTCCCCCCATCCTCTTATGTCCACTCTGTCCCGTCTATCACAGCCATCAATGGCCACATGCCAAAGAAACAATATGAGAAGCACCTTCACCACCCTACAAGCATAAAACCAGGAAACAACAGGAAGAGCGACCAGAAATGGCCTTTCTACCTCAAAAACAGACAAAAGATTTTAGAGAACCTTTGAAGTAGCTGTGTAAGGGAGTGAGCCACAAAATCCATCTGAACCATGAAAGAACAGCCCCATAGGTTTGATCAGTGTCTGCCAACAAGGGCTTACAGCCTTTCATACAAGTCCCAGTAGAGGCCCCCACCCACCACATCACTTACTTGTGGACCCAAATAAATGCCATGGAACTGTCTGAGAAACGGAGGAGATGTTAACGCACCCAAACACTGAAGGTCTCACCACGTCAGGTGCCAGAACTTGATTCCACACACAGACGTGGAGCCTTCCTCTGCCATCCCAAAGAGCTCAGCACCCAAGTTTGACTGCACCACTACAAGCGCAAGAGAAGGAAGCAGGCTCTCGAAACCACACTGGCATTTCCAGAAGTCCTGGCCTCTCCCCCCTCAAACTTGGGCACACATGACTAAACAGCCATGCTGTGTATTATCAGCAAAACTAGATTCAAACCTAGCATTTGATTTAGAGATGAGGTATCTCGGGGAGATTTGTATTCAAATGTATAACCAATTTTTACTTCCAGCAAGGATCTTCGGTTCAGTGAAACCAAAACAAGGCACATACAAAGCATTATTGCATATATACAGAAGACAGCCTCTGGTGGAAACATGTCATGGTATTTCCAATACATTTTTTATTTTTCACACGGTTTTATAGCTCTTCCCCACAGAAATATGGTTACAGAAGTTTAGCAACCCAAGACAGTGACGTATTGAGAAGAGGAATCCCCACCGACTAAAACAATAATATTGAAGAGAGGCACCATTTCTGACCCCTGGGCTTGGCTATGCAACTCTAAGAGCAACTTTTCACTCTTCCTATTAGGAAGCATCTGAAAGGGGGGAAACTATCTAACATCACATTTCTCTGAATCGTGCAACCGTATAATGCATTTTGTTCAGGACTTTATCTGATGCAACCAGGTTGCTCAAAGATGCATATGTTATTAGAAAGACCAGTAATAGCTTAAACTTCATGATGAAGCCCGGAATAAACAAACTTTCACAAATCTAATGGCAGTGGCTGCTAGTGATGCTAATAGGAAAGACACAACTTTATTTGATTTGGTAAGAAAAAAAGGGACAATATCAGCAAAGAAAGGCTACAAACAGTCCAGAGGCAACTATTTTTATAAGACAAGTGTTAGTTTAATTTACTGGCCATGGTAAGTTTTGTAGTGAAACAAACTGCAATCTAATTACTTGCTGCAAAACAAGAGCTTGATTTGATTTTAGGAAAGGTTCTCTCTAATTCCCTGTTATTGTTTTGTCACTGTAAATTTAGATTTTGCTACAGGGCCAGTGAGTTTAATTTTCAAATCAATCCTTGATTTACACACACACCCTGACTGGTATGCATGTGTAATGTGTAAACAGTATGTCCCCAGGCATGACTGTTATACAAACAAACATAATTGGAAAACTATCTATCTACCTCAATTCTATGCACATGGATCTCGGGGTTTAAAAATAATAATTAAAGAAAGCTCTCAACCACCTGCATAAGGAGAAATTAGTACTGAAAACTCAAGAGTCTAGAAAATACAAAGCAGCTGGCACAGAAAATGCACACTGGTAAATAAGCAAGTCTTAGATGCAAGCTAGGTTTCTAGAGTATCTATAAAGGGAGGTATCCAAAGGTACATCACAAAGAACCATTTTGCATAAGATACAGAAAGATTTCTGCTAACAGCAGTCTCTTGCAAGTGATGTTAAATCATTCAGAAATGATTCAGTTTATGACTCCTCTGATATTTATTTGAAAGTCATCAAAGAGGAGCACATCAATTTTGCCATAAGATGATGCTCTTACAAGATTGTTCTTTGAGCACAGCTTACAAAAATCATATGCAACATCAGCTATGTTATTTCAAACTACTTTACGCAGTTGCCCCCCACGTTTTCAGTCTGAGAATCTAAAACAATGCGATTTGAAGTTTCTTGGAGGAAAACCGTAAAGGCAGCAAAGTCAGGCTTATTTCTGTGCCTCTAAAGAAATCTCCTGGCTGACGCATAGCTCAGCCAGAGTTTGTATGTGTCAGGTGAGCGTGGCACAGGAAGCACTGTACCTTGCTTGCTAACATCACAGACTTGGTATCTGACGCAACTGATGGCATCTACAACAAACGAAGGGAACTCTGTAAATGGGAACTGCAGCAGAGATCTCAGAACTGTTTTACTTCGATATAGCAACGGCATAGGACAAACAGAGCATTTTTAAATGGCAACGAAAAAGGCCATGCATACATCATCACCTTCAAAGTTTCAAAAGTCTCAAAACACGATTTATCTGACCATTTACATAGTTTCAAATAACGTTCCACAAGAATTTTCAATCATTGATAACAACCTCCACAAGAGAGAAGTTCTGCCTCTATCCAACACCAAATGTGTCAGTCGTCAATTCAGCATCTGCCATGCTTAATGAGATATGTTATAAACCAGAGGAACCGTGATTTGGAGATGGAAATTCCTCACTGGGTTTGAAGAGCCTTATTATTTCTAGGACTCTTCTCTCATCCCCAAACTCCATCAATGATAAGACATAAAAGCAAGAACAGCTAGAGACACAGAAAGCCCAAAGCAAGAAGGTACACAATAGCAAAAGGAATCGAAAAGCACAAGAGCTCACAAGCAAGCAAGATGCAGCAAAATGCTGTTAAGAAAAACCACAATAGCACAACAAAATTTCATTTAAGGTGACTTGGAAGTAGAGCACAGCTTAAAAATGTGAACAGTTCAGGTTTTGTGCCGAGCAACCAGTACAAGCTTGACATTTCATACTGGAGGGATTCTTCTCTCCTACCCCCCCCCCNTAGGAGACAAAAAGTCTGTGTTAATTATGTATAAAAAAAAAAACATCTAGCACTGTTGCCAAGGTCATAAATAATGCTAATATAAATTAAATGAATACACCCCAGCTTATTAAATAAACTGATAAAAAGAATTTTCCTATAGAGATTCAGTGGGAAACTACTCTGTAGGAAATCACAGGCTAAATAAACAGTAGACATCACCTAATGATGTTAGCAAGTGTTGTGGAGATTTTTTTTTTTAATAACATTGTTTTTATCAATAGGATATAGAACCATAGAATATCCTGAGTTGGAAGGGACCCACAAGGATCATCGAGTCTAATGCTTTCAGTAGAACAAAACCAGCATCTAGTTTTGGACCAAGAAAGCTAAATTCTGATAGAAGTAACAGCATTAACTTCTAAATTTGTTCTTTGCACCTAACAGCCTGGAAATGTGCTTCCATCAAACAATTAGATTATGGTAAACAAAGAAACATAGTAAAATGAGAGTTTAATAAATGGATGAGACTGGTACACTTGACATTTCAGAAGGACAGTCTGTTGAAGTCATTCGCTTCCTTTTGCCTTTCTGAAATGAATGGGAAATAGAGTTTCTGGTGAATGCTGAGACAGTCCAAAATTCTTTGAAAATGTCAAATTTAACAGCATGGGAAAATGTCTTTTGAATCGGAAGATGAGAACTCAGGGGAGTTAAATTAACAACATAACACAACATTTTACCAAGTAATAGCACTATATTTTTTCTTTTATGGAGCACTGCTCGGGGCAATATTTAATCTCTTGAGTTTAATGAACTTTTAAAACTACTCAATAAATACTCAAGGCCATGACAAGTACAATCATAAGATAAATTTAGCCCTACTCCAGCAGACTATATCACTTTTTGTTATTAAAAAATGTTAATTTTAATATACTAGGGGACTTCATTTCTATAAAATAAGGTGTCAGGGTTTCTAAATTCATATCGCAATGGTTAGTTTTCATTAAAGATGTTAAGTACAGTGTCATTTTTAATAAAAATACATGGTGAGCCCTTCTTTCTAGGCTAATAATAGGACTTTGGATAAATAGTGCTATCTACAAAATGTTCCAGCTCTCAGCAAGTCTTCTTTAGTCGTTACGGAGGGTAAGATTTCAGGAAATTACTTAATGAATTGAATTTGCGTAACTAAAGAATTTTTGATGATCCTTGAAGACTTAGCTAATTATTGCATATTAATATATTATGCGTATAAAATAATGTAGCTAGAATAAGCAAATAGATGTTATATCTATAACACTAAAAATACATTAAAAAATACATAGAATTCACATTTCAACTGTGATGAAGAAATCAAACAAATGAACTGGATCAATATTACTGCAAGATCCCAGCACATGGATACTTAAAAGCACTAATTTCACAGCTTTGGATGGACTGAGAACTTTAGTACAAAATCATAGCCATAGTCAACGCAAATTTGCCACTGTCTTCAGTGGGACCAAGAATTCACCCCATTTCCCTTTTCTGTCACCATTTACGCAAACAGAGCCACTCTCACAGCAATATCACTGTAAGTTCTGTTATTCCTGCTAGCATAGAGCCAGAAGAAATATATTAAAAGAATGCAAAAATTGCAGCATCGAGCAGTGAAGAGGTAGAAGGCACTAAAACTGAGGTTATGAACATAGGCTGTCAATTATCTCTAATTTCAAAACATTTCTAATTATCATGATAAAGAGCATCTGTCTGCAATTGTTCAACAACAGCTTACAACTCTGTGTCTACACTAACTCTTAGTATCAAGATTAGGTATCAGAAGAAAAAAAATCTGCATATCGGGAGGTTTTAGTCGGTGGCACAAGAAGCTCAAAGTAAAAATTCAGTGTACGTAGGTCAATACACTGACACACACACACCATTTCAGACAGTACCTCCAAGGACACCTTCCATGTTGCTTTCATACATAAATACATAGCTCATTAAATGCGTTCAGAATTGACTACAGTTTTGTATATATGCTCTGAGTTATCAGACATGAAGTACTAAGTAGTCTTCCCATTTATTTTTCATTACCTCCCTGAAAAATGGAAGAAAATCAACAGCTGCAATTCTTTTTGAAATATATTCCTGAAAAGCTGTATATTGATTTAACCTCTTTCATGCCACAGTTTTTTTTCAAGTCCCAGAAGCCCGCCTTAGTAAAACATTACTATTAGCTTCAAATAGCAGGCAGGATGTACTATTTGAGTTATGCAAAGATACTTCTCATGAGAAGAATCTAACTCTGTAGATAGCAAATAAAGTTCTGCTTGCTTTAGCTTTGCACATATAAAAAGTGCACTATCTTTCCCTAAATCAAACTTAAGGCTCACCAGGAAAAAAAAACAAAAACAAAAACAAAACAAAAAAAAAAACACTTTTAAAGCCAGCATGCATTTTTTTTAATATAAAATATCTGCATGACAATCTAACTATACTAACATACTTCCTTGCATTCAAAAAGGAAAAGGAGCCTTGCCTCAGTTATGTATACCACCCCTCCAGCCACCCAGATAATTTGTACTGAAGGCATCTATGAAAAGCATTCAGGGTTACAGAGAACTCATTTCACTACTTCCCAATTTTTTTCTGAGCCTGATAAGAAGGTTTAACTGTTTTTATGGGACACAGGAGGCTGCCATTCTGGTCCACTACAGGGAGTGACAGAAATGTCGTGCCTAATCAGTCACCGCCGAAAACTGTTGTTATTCCCAGCAGTGCTCCGCCAACAAGCCAGTGGGGCCACGTGCCCGCACCTGGGCCTTCCTCATCAGCTGCTGTTGTCAGATTGAATGTGTTCTGCAGGTACCAAAGCAAAGCACTTATAGCTTCCATTTTCCCTTTAATAAGCGTTCTCTGTGCCTTCTCCCATTGTAAATGATGTAGGTTCTTGTCTATTTGTACAAACTGCTCCGCCAGAAGCACTTCCCTTGCAAACTGCCGAGATTGGCCAAGGTACTTCCATCTCTACATCTCTTTTGGGATGTTTATCTTTGTTAGATAACACGCAACCACAACGACATTTTAAGATACAAAACTGCATAGCTTTAAAGCGGCAATACACTGACACAAACCTAGCTGAATATTCAACCAACATCCTGGGTAGTCCCTTAAATCAGGAGAGCTCCATTTATTTAGCAGTGTCCGATTCATACCTGCTTCAACAAGAGGAGGTAAGTCAAACCCAAGATCACCAGTCGAGAGCTTCTGCAGGAACACTCCTCAAGGGCTTGAAAACAGATTTTCGTTAACAGCTTCTTAAATGAAACTGATTAAAGC
>VXAA01003467.1:523417-595925 GCA_013399115.1 Anseranas semipalmata
AACAGCTTCTTAAATGACACTGATTAAAGCTACCTGTGAGGACGGCAGGGGGGTGGGGGGGGGAAGGCAGTGCAAGGTGCCTTTCAGTCCCGCGCTTCCTGAGCTACACTATGGGCATCCCGACTGCAGCTCTTCCAACAACCCAACTGCAGGAGAGCTCCACAGCTTCTGCCCGCTTGGAGAGGGACCACAGAGGCCCTCACACCCTTCAGCTCCCCCTTCACCACCCTGCTTTGCAGGGGTAGATGCATAAGAAAGCATTCAAACTGGAGCCCTCCCTCACACTCCACCTTCTCCTGAGTTGACTGTGCAGGCTGGGCTTGTCCTGCTCAGGGAAGGAAAAGGCACAACAAATTACACCATTTAATGGATTCAGCATAATCACTGAGACAGCTTAGTCTTGCCTTTCTTCTGCACCCACACTTTTCAGTTAAATCACTGGCATCAAGGAAATCTGGATCAGTCCTTAGGCCATAATACTTGGACACAACCAGATAATTAACACTACAGAACAAAGCTGAGGTTTTCCTCTCAATAAAGAGAGTAAAGAGTTCTCAAAAGGCTATGATCTCATAGACATATGCAGTTAGCAATAAGTTTTTAGGGAAAAATCACAAAGTCATTTTTTTTCCCCATCTATCCATAATTCTTGACTCTCAGGATTTATCGCAAGATTTGCTCTAATTAACCTCTCTCTGCTCTTGGTTGTTTCCAATGGACAGACAATTCCCATGTTTATACATCATCTTTCAAGAAGAGCAATAAGCTGTGTATTTATATAGCGTTCATTTTAATGAATTGTTCTCTTACGAGCATTGTTATGGAATGAGTTTGCCGTTAGCTGAGCTACTCCAGACAGTCACAGTATGCATTGTTAGCACCAGACAGATAGATAAGCCCCACATTTCATATTATTAGACCCAAGTTCTGCCACTTATGCCACTCTGAGCACTAGGTGATATGAATAAATGAAGTAAAAAATGGTTCTTTTATATAACTACTTAATTCACATATCTTGTGATGCCTGGAATTGCCTTCCCAGTTTTACAGATGAAGATTTTTAGGACTAGAAAAGAGAAATTGAGTGGTTTCTCCAAAGCCATAGGACCATAGACTTTGTCAAAGTCTATTCCCTCTTCTCTAATCCCATTACTCAGTGGACAGAGCTGTTGATATGAAGGCTTATACACTAAATATATTTACTGTATTAGACATACTCTACTAGACATTCCACAGACAGCTGAAAAGATGCACTTTGATTGTGGCCGATGATACAGCTTTGTCAAAATGGAGCCAGTGCCATCAAATGTAGAGCACAAAAGGCAAGACGACCTTTTTGTTGGATATGTAGCAACACACCAAAGTGAAACAAATTACATAGAACATGAGAGCTAAAGAAGGAACCCACTATTATTACAACCATGCAACTATGTAGAAAAATTACACAAGAGAACTATGCTCGACTTCCTTTCAAATATGGGATTCAATCCAAGAAAAAAAAAAAGTCTGCATTTAGCATCTCCTGAGCTGAACTAAACAAACCCCTTTGTTTGTGGGCTGCAATGCTGACTCTTCAACAGATTCATCATTGAGAAAAAAATCTTGAACCCTCAGTGCTTGCATTCACATTGCTTTATGCAATATCATAGATATTATGTGCTGAGCTAATTTAGATTTCATCAGTCAGGACCAACAACCCACATATTGGCTTACACTTGAACTACCTTAAAGAATGGTTGTGAACAAAAATAGGCGTTTTCACCACATTAAATCCATTTCTTCCAGTTTCAAACAGAGGTTTCCAGTCTCGTAGGAGTAATGGGACACAAACACTGACATTATAAATCAATAAAGGGAAAAGAAATCATATCTGTCAGTCCATCTTTAGATCACAGGGCTTCTTTCTTGTTCCTCTTAGTTGACCTCTGCAACAAAGCTGTCAGCTTGGAAGAGCTTAATATCTTGAGAAGATAACCCCTTTAAATTTCTTTCCTGGCTCACTGACATCCTGTTGACTAAGAAAAAAACTGGTCCAGATTTGGGATTGCTGGGAATTCTTGCAGCTTGTTCAGTAGCAAGCCAATGCTATATACATCTGCCCAGGGTAAACTCCCAAAGAGCCTGATCCTGCAAGCTTGCAGGAACCCAAGAACCTTACTAATGCCTCTTAGTACCAGACTCCTTATAAATTAGGAAAATTTGTGAGCAGAAGATTTTTAACTACATTTGATCTTTTAAATGCATAAGTGACATCATACCAGAAAATACAGACCTCAGCCCATCTACACCTCTCTGTCCCCAAGCTTTATTATTGTAATAATACAGTCAGAAATTTCACTGTCCTTTCCCAATGGGAAGGACTTGTATCCCCTCCTCGACCAGCACGAGAGGCTCCACTATAGAGATGCGCCTCATTTCACCCCATGTGTGCCCAGAGCTCAGCAAGGCCCCCAAGTCCCACTTTTCACTCCCCCTTACTGAAACATAAAGGCGAGCAATGTAGCATTTTGTGGCATGTACGGTTAAAAAAATGTATAAACCATTTACACAAGGGGAGCAGTAACCACTGGAGATTAAAGAGGATAAGTGTGAAGATCAATAAACAGAAGCATTTACTTCTTGGAAAGCCATCAAATATGATGTCAAACATTTAATGCATGAATTTCAGTTTTTGTCGTGCTTTCTCATGATGTGAAACAACTTTTGAATGAAAAAACATTCCTTATTCTTATATTGTTACAATACACTGATGTTATCTGAAGTTACTAAACAATTCAAAGGCTAAAATCAGGAAAATCATGAGAAAATCTGGGTAGCCTATTTAGTGACCAAAGCTGATGTTTTGCTTTTAGCTTCCTGATTTTTATGGACTTTTTTTCCTCCCAAAAGTCAGTCTTTGCCATCAAGAGCATTCACAGTCTTAGAACTCGAATCAGTCTTTCCTTATCTGATGCTCATTTAACCAACTTTTTCACAACCATTCTCCACTAAAATAGAGCTTCTAACTCTCCCCTTCCCCTCCGCTGAGCTATTTCCAGTCACCTTTTACATGATTGCAAACACTGAGTGGGTGAAAAAGAACCAGGAGTGAAAAAACTCCAGGGAAGGAAGCGACAATCAATTGAAAAGACATTATTTATTAAACTATATTAAGTGAACATATATAATTTGCCAGTTCAGTCACAAGAGCTGACATCTGCCCTCTGCTTTGTTACAGGGAAGTACAAAACCCTTCACTGCCACCCTAACAGTGGCATTTGGCAATTTGTACGATGTTAAAAAGGCATCTAATGTGCAAATCTGATCAGCTCTCTCAAAGGAGTGGCAGAATTTTATTTCAATTGCCTGCCATTGTGCAATGGAGTATTGTTGCTTGTCTTTGCTGTGCACAGAAAAAAATTGAAGGATTTTGGAGGGGAAGTTAGCGGGGGCTGTAGGGTGTGTATGTTTTTTACTTTAAAATTCAGTGCATTTCTGACAAAGTGCAGGGAGTTGCCATACATTTTGTGGCTCTAAGGGTACCTGCATAACACGGTTGGCAGCCTCTGATGTTAGGCTTTGCATACAGAGATGGCCAGATTATTGTATCTTTATCAAGGAATACAGCAACATAAATTTAAGCATAGGAGTGGGATTAAGCAGAGACAACAATGATTAATGTTTGAACACGGTCCACTCAACCATTAAGGCAGTAATAAAGGTATTAATTTGGCTGCAAACATTAAAATATGTACAGTAAAATGGATTTTTGAACAGTGCAGTGTGGCATAACCTTAATACAGTACATTAAAATCATTCATTACAATGAATAAATAGCTTAATGAGATTTGAAACATCTAGCACTCTCTGTGTAAGCGGGTGATGAAGTGAAGCCTGATATCAGCATCACCGAACATAAATTATGCAAAAGTAATACTTTTAATGTCACCTACTCAGTGGCATTGTTGTTTTTGTTAAATATTCAAGTGTACATCTTTCAAGGACAATATCAAATGAGTCTGTAAGAAACTCTAAAACAATCACCTACAATAGCCTGATTTGCATAAAAGTAAATAAAATATAAATATGCACATATAGTTTGCTTTCATTTAATCAAAATAATTTTGTGAGGAAGAGAAATGTATCTTACCAGGGGTTTAATGTCTTTTTGTTGTTTTTGTTACTGGTATTTTACTTCCAAAAGTTCAGCTGTCACATTAAACATGGCATTCTATGTTAAACAGCGGGAGTATGCAATATACCATGTTAAACTGCAGGGGTATAAGACAAACTGCTGGAGCACTTTTTTCCCCTCCCGATTAATTTAAACAACTTATTAACAAATCAAGCCATTTTATTTAAATTACGCACCTAACCATGTAATTAGTTAAATAAAACTACTTAAAGCACATTTTTCTTCCCATTTTAAACTGTGATGTTAGAGCCACTATATGATAAAGCAGAAAGAAAACCAATTACTCTAACCATGATTTTTAAAAAAGGCTAGTAGACAAGTTCTATGCAGCACAGACAAGGCAGTGGATTTTGTTTAATGATCACTTACTCCTTTGCTGTGTGCAGACACAGCTCTGAATTTTGGATTAATTTCAATAAATATAAAAATCTTTATTCTAACTGTTCCAACGCACTTGTTATTTACATTTGGAAGTGCAGGATTACTCATGCATGGCTGCCTGTCAATTAATCCAATATCACCCCGTGGATTTTCCCATTTGTAATTGGAAAATAGAGCTTTTCTGCTTCTCTGCAGAAACAGCAGCCATTTAACTACAGGTGGTAGTTGCAGTGGCAATGCACACATTTATCCAATGTTTATACATAAAATAAAAACCAGATTTCCTCCAGAGATAGCAAAAGCGTTCTGGAGGTTATTTTCCTGTCTCTAGTATTAAATTGAACTTTTATTGATGACAGAACAGCAGAAGTTAGAGTAGCAGCAATGGGGGAAAGAAATTAACAATCTTAACAGAGTCAGTGTAATTTCTTGAAATAGGACAAAACACACTGGAGAATATTAAAAGAGGATTTCAGGATTACTTTGCAGTTTTATCGAGGATGCAATATTTTGTCATTTACATGCTCCTGTATTTATTCTCCTAAAAGCACCCAATTTATTCTTTCAGCTTGGAAAAAATTATCTGGGAGAGTACTTAATAGACTAATAGGCGACAGGCGCTTGCTGTTGATAGCCTGCTACTCGAGGAATTTATTACAGCGCTGTCATTACTGGCAGGCCAGCGACCTCGCAGGGCCCTGAGCCACGACTGCTAGCAGCATGGCCAGAAAGCAGCCAGGCTCCACTTGCCACCTTGAACTTTACCCACAGGTGCACATCTCCCTGCCTGGGACCCGAGTGCGACCTCCCCGCTGGAGCGGCACCAAGGGCGGTCGGGGAGCGGGGCCAGCCCGGCATGGGGCAGCCTTCCCAGCCCCACTATGTGTACTACAGCGGGATTTCCTCCTAAGCTGCTGTTAATAGTGTACGCGAATTGCTGATAACCTTCTGCTTACTCCCCACAAGTACCAGAAGTGGAGAGAAAGCGACCCAAAAAGAGCACTCAGCCAGGAGGGAGCTGGCGGCAGTGGGAACGGCAGGCAGTCGCACAGCCAGGCGGCAGAAAAATCAGATGGGAAAGCTGATGGATTACTTTGAATAAGGAGGAGTTCTGGGAGCCAGTGTTCAGTGCAAAAAAATAATATACATATATAAGCATATATTCCCTACAGCACCCCAGAAAACATGGTATTTTAACAAGCTCAGAATCCAGCAAGTTTTGTCATATGGTACCTATTCATCAGCTATGAAGGGACAAGAAAAAATAATAACAATAAACAAATCAATGTGCCTTTCTAGTTGCCCATGCTTAATCGTCCAAGTCTCCTGAATTTGTAAGATATTTATAAATATAATTATTTACATCCCCTCCTAAAGTATTGCCTAGAAAGGATTCATACAAACATTTTAATCATTGGATATTTTTCTGAGGACTCCGAGTCAGTTACACTGACAGGTCACATTGTACAATGGTCATCATTTGTAAAAACAAAACAAAACAAACAACAACAACAACAACAACAACAAACAAAACAAAAAACACACACGAGGAAGTTGTAGGGCAGTACTTGAACTCACAGGATGATGAGACCAAGTGCTCAAGTATTTCAGCATCCCACGTGTTTTCTACTCATTATGGGAAGTCAGAAAGTGAGAAAAGTGCATCCTGGCTTGCATGCTACCAGGAACCCTATCAAAGTATCATTTCCAAGCTTCATGGAAAACATGGCATCCTCTCTACAGGTGCTGGCTCTGGCAGTGGGACTCAGCCGCAGAAGAGTCATTGACCAACAGTGCTGGGGGGGCATTGCTGTTCAAGCACACGCAGCAGGGTATGTTGCATCCTCCAATAAGTGAAATACAGTTTAACACACTTCTTCAAACAAAGAAAAGTCTCAAAAAAAAATGTGACTCGTCACTAGGAATTTAATTCCAAGAAGTAATTTTGGGGAGATAAAAACCATGGAGTTAGATGCTGGTACTGTATAGGGATCACTGCAGTATAAATAGCAAACACCTTCATTCCAAGTGGAACTCAGATCTGAAGAGTCGTCTCAACCAGCACAGTAGCATTAGCACCACCTAATTATTCATCAAATGCAGAAATGAAGCTTGCTGACCCAGTCAAACATCTTTCTTTTGTTTTCCTTGATGCGCATTCTGTGCATATCTCTGCAACACACACAGAACACAAAGGTGGTACAACAGCTGCCGGAATAAGAGCCGCGGACCCTTGTTTGCAGAATGCTTCCCAACCTGACTACACGCTTCAGCAGCTATCGCTTTCTAAAATTCAATACAAATTAATTCCTTAACAATAAGGGCAATTAAAAGGTCTGCATACTATAAAGTAAGAATACCTGCTGACAAAGCAACATGTTATTTCCAGCAACGCCAAGAGAGCTGTAAACAAAGGTTAAATTGCATGATATATTAAAGACATCAGACTTCCATGCTCTGATTGTGGAACAGTTCATCTGGTTAACAAAACAATTACTAGGAAAATAGAATATTAACTCCAGCTCAACTTGTTGTACAGTAAGTTACCTGTAGTAACTAAATTTTGTCCTCTGTGTAAAGGAATTAATACGCAAAGAGAAAGCTTTCATTGTATGTGGTAAGAGATCATTGTTAAAATGTAGCACTGAATTATGCTCAAAACAATCAATGCAATCCACATTTCTGGAGCTTGTCATCATGTTTTACCACTCAATACCCGTTGTTTCAACCCCCAACCACTCTAAAAATCTGAGCAAAAAATAACAGTACTCAAGGAAATATGCTGATGACTCAGTGCACCACCTTTGCTACGCACGAAGCCACAATTTTATTGAGAGCAAAGTTGGGTAAATAGGGGTTGTTAGGAATACTGCAAGGATCCAAGCTGGATTACTACTCTTCATGCAACATAACTGCAAGAACTACACCTGGCTTTGCCCTCTGTGCCAAAAATACTGATACACATCACCGATACCTACAGGAGATGGGGAGGATTTATTGGCCTTCTGAACTAAAGCTAGAGAAAGCTAAAAGGAGAGACAGAAAAAAAAAAATTTAGACATTGTGCAAATCCAGGAATCAAATCCCTGAGGAAAGCCATGGAAAGTGTTTTTTCCCCAGCTGAAGCAGGGCAGGAGCCGCAAGGAAGAGCATGCAGGGTGTCCCGCATTTAGGCTCCTCAGGGAAATAGGACTTCCCACCCCACTAACATGACCGCAGCCCCTGAAACAGATGTCCTCTCTTCCCCCTCCATACAAATAGGATGGAGGAACATCCTGTAGGAATAGAAATAATGTGAAAAGGCTTAGCTTTAGCTTTGTGAAAAATTAAAGTTATCTTTTTAGACCTAAATGGCACAATAACAGAGAGCCAATGAAAGGAAAGAACAATTTCTTTAGATGTGGGTTGGTTTATCCAGGCTTGTGGCACAGCTCCTTGGTGACAGCCAGAATGGACTTGTAAAAACACTGACCAATGCGAGTCCCTTCTGCGGGGCCTTTTTTTGGTGACAGAAATCTCTCGTGCACTGATCACATACTTCAGCAGAAGCCTTACCGCAGATGAGCGGTACTTGTCCTGTTGTACCAATTCCAGCCAATGTACTGGTAATCAAGATACCTATATTTAAGTATAGGGCACACAGTGATCCCCACAAAAGCAATATAATTTCCCTCAAACTCCTACGTGTTCAAGCTGAACATTTTTGGTTTTGACTCATCCTCTCAAGCAACTGCCTAAGACCCCTGAAGAAAGCTCCCACTGTAATACGACAAAAATAAAAGAAGTATGATGAAGTGCCTTTCCTTATCCCAACATCTGGTTTTAACTAATTTTCAGTTACTGAATAAGGTAGTGCAGGTGTAGAACATTTGTGGGAAACTTGGTGGTGTGCAGATAAATGAAAATACCAGCTTCCTGCAGCTAACAATCACGCGGAATAGCGTCTGCGCCGGCTGCCACAACTACCGTCAAAACAGACACTGCAGGATGTAATCAGAATGCAGGTGGAGTACACGTGGTGGCTTTTCTTTCCATAATCATTTTATTAAGCAGTTTTCAAGATACCTCAGATGCTGCCTTAACGGCCCGCATTCTGGATGTCTTTGGCCACACATTCTAGCATTCAGTCAGAAGAACTAGTATTTCAGATGCAAGTTATTTGGGGTAAAATCATATTTAGGTGTTTCTTCAAGAATAGAATAAGCAAATCACATTCCCTTTTCTGAGCTGGGGCAGTTTAATGGTGTGGCTTGTCACATTTGACTCGCAGTCCTGATGCCACCACAGCTCAAATCTTTTATTGTATCAAAATCACAAGCCATTAATAATAATAATATTACAGCAGCAGAAGATAAGGCAGGAGTGAAAAATTCCCAGAACCAAAGATGACTCAGGGAAGCTTCATGAAGCATGGGGGAAAGAGAGCTTAAAATTCATAACCATTTTTGTAAATAATTCTCAAAGTTGCATAAGAAATCAGACCTCTAACACTGACATTTGACCTTGTCGCAAAGTGGCAAACTCTGAGCATGTGGAGACTTAAATTGCAATCGAGCTAGGAAAAACCAATCGGTCATAATGCAAAACAGAGTCTAGCAATTGCAGCGTGAAGTTTGGAAAATACAGTACAATAGACCATAAAACTCTTGGATTTCATTTCATTTTCACATTCAGAAGTGAAAGGATCTGTCTGAAACTAGGCTAAACAGGCAAACGCAGATTTTCCTTGCCAAAAATGGGTACAATTAAAGAGGCAATCTTTTCTCAGAAGCCAACTTTAAATTTACACTCTCTTTAATTTGGTTAAGTTCAAAATTAAAGCAGATTTTTCCACTCACTAGCACCAACATGTGCTTCAAAATGTCTAATCAGGAAAAGTTCTGTATCAAGGACAGATGCTAGTGGTACATGCCAACTGGCCTGTGTTTGCTAGCAATCCGGCCCCAAGATCTGCTAAATCTTCTCTCCCCAGCATCATCGTAAAGGTACTCCCCGAGATACATGATCCTTTCTTCAATAGGTCTTATTCTACAAACACATGCATAACAAATAATTAAGCTTGCAAGTCCTTATGCTCAAACTTGTGGCTTTTCTCAGCTTGGATAAATGAGATTTTTTAAAACTCCTCTTGGGACTAACTCCAGTATTTCAGGGAATACTGGAGACCTCAGTAAACAGGAAACTGAGGAAACATCATTCCTGAAGAAATGAGGCTGATGGGAGTGACAGAGTCCTCTGACTAATGAACCAATTGTCAGCTGACAGCAATCATTATATTGCAGAACAACATTCTCTTTACAGTTCAAATGCTGTGACACCTCTGTCCCCAAAACACAGCAGGACAGGAGTAGTGCAGATAAAGGGTATGAGGTACACAAGTACCCAATATGGAGGAGACTTTAGTCACAGAAGACTTTCATCTTAAAAGGTTCTTTGCCTCCCAAACTTTTTGACATAGAAACAACATTGCATGACAGACTGGAGTCAGTTAACACGCAATTACGCAAAGGTAGAACACCGACACTCAGAGCGTGCAGATCTGCAGTTACCTCTACAGCACCCACTTTCAGAGGACGTGGCCAACAACAGATGTCTTCCCAAACACTTCTCAGAGCAAAATCTGATCATACCAAAGCTGCACACTCCAGTACATTCCAGACCATTTTTTTTCCTATTCATTTCATTCAGCAAAGTCTACCTCGATACCCCCTCTCCAAATGCTTTTGGGAAAAAAAAAATCTGGGCAATTCCCCCCTTAGCACTGTCTTTTCCTCACCAGTAATGAAACAAGTGGATCTGGGAATACCGGTACTAACAAAGCCTGGCTTCCCCATAGTTAACCAAGAGCTCAGAGGCCTCAAGCTTTATTTCCTTAGAACAGGATGAAAAGCTTTTGGTGCACCACTTCTGTTGCAGAGCTTCAGACAGAACCTGCCACAACCCAATAAAAATAAAACCTAAATTATTTATTTATAGAATATTTCTAGAGTAGACAATGCAGTACACTTTAAAATGAGCTTTAAAATAATTTATTTTTATGGTCAGTATTTACAGATCCCATCTGTGTATGAATTTAACAAAAGTTCTCTCCCAACACACACCTTTCCTTCAGGAAGATTTAGCCTTAGGCAACAAGGCAGGAAAGAAGAGCTTAATCCATTTGACCTCTTATTTTTAATTAAATTTCCCTTCTTTCTACTACTCTTTCTTCTCAATGGGATATAGATGAACCCATTTTTCTCTGCTCATTATTTTCTAAATCTGAATGGATGTCTAATAGAAAAAACATAAAAGCTGTTTTGGTTCTTGGGGCAGGGGTAGGACAGCAGCAAGTTATTTGGCATTTCTAATGCAAAAAAAAAAAAAAGACATTAAAAAACAACCTGAAGAATAGATGTGCCCACTTCATTTACAAGCACAAATGCTTAAATTGCACACATAGCCCAGCCACACATACCCAGACATTTTTCACAAACTCAATTAAATGCTCCAGTGCTTTTCAGTATTTTTCTTCTTGTCTATATAATGAGATGCATGTATACCAAAAGCTTTGCCTTTAAATCAGCCTTTTTATCAAGTCCCATTACTCTAGTGATAGTGCTGTGTTTTGTGACATAATAACACACTACTACAGAAATGACCGTGATGAGCCTCATTGTGCATTTCAATCTTCCAAGGTATTAAGCTTCATTTCAGACTGGAATCTGTAAGATTTTTCCCCTCAGTTCCTAATGCTTTGCCAGCTTTTCAGTCTTAAGATTTTTCAAAGAAGGAAATAATGTACACAAATTATAAAATCTCAAAAAAATTTACACTGAGCAATATGCCAACATTCTTTCTTCCTCAATAGAACTAGTTCACTAATTTCAAGTGAAATCAAGCTTCAGGTCTTTGACATTCCATTCTCCATTTCTGCTCATGAAAAAAATAATAATCCTGAAAGATCTATCATAGCACTTCTTTTCCCCCCTTTAAAGTTTCTGAATTATTAAGTTTCTCCTATGGGCCCCATTTTACGCTTTATCCAAACTAAAGCTATTGGCACACTGCACAAAAGCTCCTTTTTTCAGAAATAGGAAATCTAAAATGGAGAGGAACTAGGTCTATACTATGAGATTATTAAGGAAACATTTGTCTTTAAACCACCTCAATTCCCAGTTCACTGCTGTACTGTAACACTAGGCTCATTGCTTTCTCTCTGCCTACAGCGCAATAGGTTATGAGAGTACCAAGGGGACTAAAGTAAATTCTTTGTTATGTCTACACAAAGTAGTAAATGAAGCATGCAGCTCAAACCTCTCCTGCAGTGGCCAGATCCTTAGTGCCTTTCCTTTCAGAGTGCGGGATTTAATGCTGTTTTCTTTCCCATATGCTTCATCTTTCAGCCTTAGCATAAAAAGGAAAAAAAACTAAAAGCTTCGTTTTGCACTAACTGCTCCCTTCAGATTCCGAGGCATGTCTTGATGAAAGCTAGGTTGAGATGGAGTGAAATCAAAAGAGGAGGATACTTCACCCCGTGAGATGATACTTAAAAGAGGGGAAAAAAGGCCTCGGAAAAGAAAGTTCTTTACTGAGTAATTAGCCATAATCTTAGATAAGACAACAGATCAAACAAGTATTCTTAAAAGAGTTGCTGTGGGAAAGACAGACTTTCTGCAAGGGTTTACAAATAATGCTAAAAAATTAAGCAGCAGAAACATTAGTAAACTTTTCCACTGAAATTAAAAGTAAATTATACAGTTGTCTCTCTGCTTCGCTTCAGGATTCAAAAGGGATCTAAGAGGACCCCAGAGAAAAAAGCTCAGCGCATAAACTCTTCCCCTTTCCCCCCTCAAAGGCAGAGCTCAGGAGAGATTTCTGTTCTGCGAGGGATTCCCAGCTACTGTTCTGGGGCCACTTGTCCAGGTTGCACATCGGGAGCCACAGGAGCGCCAGGGGGCCAGGAAGGGCCGCAAGGCGCTGCTCTTCAGCTTTAGGTCCACAGCCGATTTCTCTGCTCTCTTGACAACACATTAAAACACACAATACTTCAAATCATAAATAATGATGAATTCTACATTTTCCCTTCATCACAGCACTGCAGGGAGAAAAAATTCCAAGAAACCTTTGTGTACACATAATCTCCATCGCCTTAAGACCTGAGCACACCATATGTGGCGGATTTCCACAGGTGTCATCTATGAATTAACAGAGGGGTGGGATCCCCTGGACATGCATTTATCAGCTGCAAACAAACTCTGTGTAAGCTGCTGTCTGAACTTGTTGGCCTCAATAAAGCCTTAAGAAAAACCACAGCCTAAACTTGCCATCCCAAAAACTTCTGCTTTAGCTATGCCCATCCTGGGATATATGTACCACATCCGAGTAACTTCCCAATCCCAGAATAGTTACGCTCAATTCATGAGCTAACACTTGCCGACTTGCCAGATGCTTTACCTCAGATGACAAATTTTGTTTTATGTATGTGAAGACTCAAATCAAAAACCAACTATAAATATTTTAATGAGAGACTTTTTGTCACGTTGTGAAAACTTAATTAAAGGGCTCGTTACATGTATGAGTAAGCACTGTCTAAATAAAGCTGGTGTCTTCTTGCCTTGTGCTTGTTACAAACCCAAGCTAGAGAATCCACCCCCTACTCCAAACCCACACATGGCTCGCTTTCCTCTCACAAAGTCTGGACTGGAAGTGTGTCTAACGGATCTGCAATGGCTATCATCCCACAATAAGTTTATTTAGACTGCTGGATTTGGGACATACATGCTGAAACAAAGTCACTGTGGCAGGGTGCCTTTGGGCTGGCTGAATCCATTGTATAGAAAGGAGATCCAGAGCCCTCCGCAGTCAGTGGCAAACCAAAGCAGGCTCCAGACACAGCAGAAGGGCTGGCACTGCCGTGATGAATCGAGCAGAATCAGCTCAGTGCTGCCTTCCCCCCACTCCTTGCCAAACCACACTGTCTGTGCTTTTCAGCCAGATTAATTGCAGATTGTTCTGTCTTTTGCACCATCATTTTATTTGTGTTACTCTCAGACATCTTAAAAAAACTTCAAAGAAATAAATATACGCTCACTTAGAAGGCAATTTGTTTCTTCTTAAAATATTTCTAAAAAGGTATTTTCGCTGATAAAAACAAAATGAAGTCAGTCTACATTGTTCATTTGCTTTTGGTTTATTTTTAACTTCAGACTTCAAAAAGACTACAAGCAAAACTATTACATTTGAGTTTAATTACATGCCTGACCTCCTTTCTAAATGTTTCGCCCCTTTCATGCAGGGTACTATTAAGTTTCCAGAGGCGATTCAGAGTTCAATGCCAGAAGTCATAGTCTGACCCTCTGCACGTCGGTTCAGATACACTTACTAGCCCTTGCTTCTTGGCGTGCCCTCCTCTATCATACAAAAGAGTGGCGATACAGTGACACGAGCCATGAATCAAGCCATGGTCTCACGAATCAAAACAAAAGAGGTAGAATTTTGGAACATTTTTCCTACAGATAGGTCTTTACACATTTTGTATTTTCTAAATTTCTCACACAACTAGCTTCAGCTGTTCCCTCAAATGCTTCTACCTCTAGAATTTTTCCATCAACAGTTTGTCCTTCAAAGCAAATTAATTATCCAAAAGTTAAAGATAGGGAATACAATGCAAGTTATTAGCTTTAAACAAGTAGTTTTCCATCTATATGATTAAATGGAATTAGGAATCCTCAGACCCCTCCCTTACTCAAGATCCCGAAGTACTCAGAAGTTATGAGCTCGACAATGGGACCAAAGCAGCCTTTGTGTTGTTCAGTAGTGATGGAGCACATCTTAGTAGATGCAAGACAGGATTGTGCCAGTGACTGAACATATTAATGTATGCAAACAGAAATGCATCTCCATGCAGAATAAAACAGGCTTTGCACTTTGGGAATACGTCTTTATATTTTTACAAGGCTGATCTTACATATGGTTTTACTGAAAGAGGAGATGCTAGCCAGGACACTGAGATTATCACTTTAAGTCTCTTGTGTTTTTTGTTTTTTAAGTGGACTACGCCAAACTTGGGTTTTAGATTTTCTAAACTACAAAGATTTATTGCTAAAAGGATTCGGCTAGTTGGAGACACAAATATCTTTGGTGCCTCGGAATATTTTACAATAAACTAACAGGCACAGAACATTTCTGTTCCTAGTTTGAGTTACGTACCTGGGAGATATCAGTCGGTGTTTGTTTACAACTGAATTTTACATTATTTACAATCAATACAAATTCATTTAAGTGCAAAGTTGCAGTACATTTCTGTTTGCCATCTCTTCTCAGATAGGTTACAAATACTTAAAAGACAAAATGCTTTTTAAAGAAGCTGACATTTGTGAAAGAAAAGAAAAACAACTGATCCAAATTCAGCCCAGAACAGAGAACACATAGGAAAAGAGATCTACCATGGAAAATAAGTTAATAGGTACTCCCGCCAAAATCATGGAAACAATAAGATCAGAATGTTTTTCTCTATATATTTTTGGAGCTGATACCATTAAGTTCAATTTGGTTGGATTTCTTAATCTCCTCCAAAGTACACCTTTCACAAATCAAAATACTTTACACAAATATATTTCAGCTAGCACTTAAAAAAATGTAGAAAAGCATTATATTTGTCTATTTGCCTTTAATTTTAGTAACAACTTCATTTTGATTTGAATATTTATTTTCTGCCAATTTCCTTTTCTGCAGAGGGAGGAGAAGGTTAAGAGAAAAAGAGGAAAAATTGTTCCACCCAAACATTCACAGGAATACAACTGAATATTTCAGGCAGTGATAGACACAGGCATTATTGTAACACATTTATGCATTAGTTAAATACAGTTATTACACCTATACAGGAATGAATAGGAATGACATTCGTTGATGTGCTACACAGGAAGTTAAAAAAAAAATCTGGTTGGCCCTTTTGACCCTAATATCTATGAAATAAAGTTGATGGATTCATATTCACTTGACTTGCTAGCTTCATCCGTGTTTCTGGTATAAGAAGCAAACTATTTGCATCAAGGACTTCATTGCTTCAAGGTTAGACAACATTAAATCAATCAGCGTACCTCCAGCTGGTTACAGTTCAGCCAGAATAGCTGATGCTAGCACGTCACACAGTATCGACAATAGAAATTAAGAACTTGTCCAAAACTCCCTATTCACTTTCCTATGAACTGAGCTTAAAGCTCTATGTAAATGATGCTTCATTGACCCAAGATCTCAGAAATTCACTATCAGCTCTGTGTACCAAGGGATCCACAGCTAAATAGCCCCAAGTCTGTCTCAGTGACATAGGAGGAGACATTTTTGGTCACGGGATCCAGAACACATTTTGCAAAGAGACTGGATCACATCAGTGTTGAGTAGGGCTTACACCCTAATGAAACCACAAATGTTTTAAAGGTAGTCCTAAAATTAATGAGCTTGGAAATATGAAGTACAAAAGCCACACTTAGATTCTTCTTTATTCTAATTATGCAACATTTAAACATCAAGGTGCCATACAAGATTAGGTAATTGCTATTCGTTAGGAATCAGCAGAGAGCTCAATTGCACGAGCCAATCGTGCATGTCCTACACTAAACACTGCAGTATGTTTTGGACTTTTGTTGTTTTGTACACTTGGCATCCAAGCTGTGCATTTCCAAGTGATGCGCTAATAACATTATTGCTCTTTAATGGCATTTTTGATTATATAATTATGCCAGAAGCCTCACAGACATGGAAATATATGTGCACTGGCATTTAATTGCTTTATCATCATGACTATAATCACGAATGAGGACCTTCCAGAACTGAGAGCCTACTGAGGCTTTTAACTCATTTAGTTCTACCTGTCACCATAATAAACACTGAAACCACTGGAACTCCTTGGAAATTTCCCATGTGCTCTGCTGTGTTTTCAAGTATTACATATCAAAGAGCCTCATTTATGTATTTTGAGTGGGTGGTTGTTTTTGTACAAAACTGTTTCCATTTCTCAGGATGATGTCCACTGTGCAATAGGATGAACAAAAGCAAATGTACATATTCCCACATAACTACTTATGGCACACACTTCGAGGCAAGCTGGCCATCCCATAACTCGGGGTGCCAGCTGGCCTATATTACCTGTGCTCTAGCATGGGCTTTTGCACCTTCACGACTGCTGATGAGCTTGCTCAAATATGCCCTGCATGCAGGCTGTCTGGAGCAAGCCTGGTCTCATCCAGCTACTCTTATCCATCTTATCTTGTCTGACAGTTCCCCTTCTTCTCCTGCCTGATCATGCAGGAACCGTCCCCATCCCACTGTGAGCACCTACATGAGGAGCAAGTCCATGCAAACTGATGACACAGAGCCAGACAATATTACTAGCTCTGTACAAGTCTTCCAGACAGAGCCCCCAAGAGACCAGAGATGATAATATCAAAATTAAAACAAACAAGGTATTCTTTAGAAGAAAAAAAAAAAAAAAAAGGCAAAAAAACACAACTTCCACTGTAATGCACTGAAACAGACAGGATTATTTTCAAATTAAATAAGGCTTACTTAAATAGTAGAAAATGCATTTACATTTAAAATCCAGAATTCTAATGAGCTCAGACCTTGGAGTTAGATCCCATTTTATGGAGCTGTAATTGAATAACAACTTTTCCGAGATGAAAAGACTGGGCGAACTCTTTTCAAGGCTATTTGAAGGTAAGAATTATTTTGCATGAAAGCAACAATTAATTAGCACTCAGCAAGATTCCCTCTACTTTAGGCTGTGAAGTAAAAGCAGGTCACTTCTGCAGCCCCTCAACACCTGTTACAGGTCACAGACCCTTACCTGAACACAGTATCTTCTTTGCCATTTCAGCACCTCAAGGTTAAAGCATATTTTCCTTCCAAAAAGAAAAATAAATTTTGCTTGTTGAATACGACTGCACCAAGGGATGGAATTGGAGATTCTTCTGCTTGAGAATTATGAAATTCAAACCACTGCTACTGAAATGGTACATTTTTAAAAACTAACAATTTGCTCTAAGTTGCACAACTATGCTCCAGACCCCACAGCTGGTGCAGGTCAGCACAGCTTTCTTCAGGCTGCAGACAAAGCCTGCTTGTTCCTCTTCATATCCTTTTTCCTTACAAGGACATTCTTAACATGTTTTTTCTAATTCTGAGTTTGGCCTTAATCAGGTACATTTGTTTTATATATAAAACATCGTGACTTACTATTCTTTGTACAGGATGTTTCAAAAAATAAACTTAACCGTATGTTCCCTGAGTAGCAACAGCTTACTCTGACATGGGAGTAGGAAAACATTGTGCCTGGAATAAGAATGTGTGCAAGGAAAAAAAAAATTAGTTCTCTGATGCTCAAAATAGCCCTTTGAAAAACACAAGCCCACGCAAGGCTGGGGTAGCCACCTAGCCAGGCAATTTCATTGTCGCATTGCTGACACTGGCTTCAAGGGCCATCACGCTCGCACTGCTTGTTGCTCTTGCTTAAAGAAGATGAGTTCTTCCCTCTCTTCACTGACTGAGACAGAGGGCAATCTCTGTTTGATTAGTTAAGACTGCTGGCTGGCAGATTTAAATTATTTGTATATCAGTATTGACGCTGCTCCACATTTAGTGTAAATGTAATTATCATTAGGGTACTCAGAGCTATCAAATGAGAGTACTTTGAGGAATGTCAGCTTGTAAGTAGAAATAAATGTACACACACAGGTGGACTCAGAATAAAATCTTGGGCTCTTTTCCCCCTCTTCCCAATCACATTTCCCCTGTAGGCATCTTGGATCTCATTTTCTCACACTTCTTACAGCAAAAAAACTAGCTGGGAAAAACATTCAAATCCACAGAAGACAATCTTAAAATTTCAGTCACTGCCCATCTCAAGCTGTGATAGCTCTCACGGGGTGAGCAGCATGTTCTGAAGCGTCAGGAAAGGCTCCAGTCCCATTCCCACCACCATCTAAGAATCCAGGAATTAAAATACCTGGAAAGGAACTCGGTCTCATTCACCTCCCCCTGCTCAGCCCCACCGGCTTTCCAATGCCGTAACTACATTGCCCAGGTCTTGCAAGGCTGCTGGGTCAAGAGGCTGGGAGGGTCTTCCCGAGAAACCTGGAGCACAAAGAAGCTTCCAGACTTTGTGCAAGTCTTTAGCGGGACTTCTCTCACTTACCCCGGGCTTAGAACAGAATCCCAGTCAGTCTCAACTACCAGAGAACGACACATTCAAAAAAGCAGTTAGATCTGCCCACCAGGGAGGACAACTAACGTTCAGCACAGCACAGAGAACTAGCGCTGCCTAATCGTCCAACTTCTCATGGCTAGCCCCAGAGGAGATAAATCCCCTCGCCAGGAAAACCGGGGCAAGAGCAGCACACGCTGCCCAGCAGGGACCGAAGATGGATGGGCTGCGGAGCCCGCCCAGGGTAGGAGTTCACAAGCGGGTTACTGAAAAGGGTTAGTGGGGCAGGTCCCCACGGAGCACGAAGGTATCACCAAGCTGTCTTCTGAAGAACCAAATTCTTCCAAAGGAAATAGACCAGCAAGGATTGAAAGCAATCAAAGATCCCATGGGCCAGGTACTCCCACGTTAGTCAAGCAGGAGGAGGAAAAAAACCAACACAAACAAAGAAACCAAACCACAAGGACCCTAAGCTTCCTCACCACCACTTTGCTCAGGGAAATAACCGCAAGCTGCAAACAGACGGTGATTTCCAGCTACAAAGAAAAAAGAAATTACCCTGAAAAGCAAGAATTTAATAAAGCCACTAGAGCTTTTTTCATTGCACTATTAGTTAAGATTTCTGAATACATAAATGAGAATTATTTGACTGACAGCCTCTTTATCAATAGTATAATCAGCTTTCTATTGTTGGAATAAGTCATTTATTTCAACAGTAGAAACATTTATTTTAGCTGCAGAAATATAACCCTATTTATTTCCAATCTGCAAGAGTAACCCCTGGTAGTATAAACGAATTTAAAGAGAAAGGCAATTTCTTATCTGCAGAAAGCAGTGACAACACCAGCAAAGGACAATGGTCTGCATTTTTGGTAATGCAAACACTAGCCTTCTATTTCCACATGAGTTTCTAGCCTCAGAACAATATTAACATCTACAATGAAACTAAGTTTCTGGTAATCTAATTTTATGATATTAAGTATCAGGACATTTAACTATTAATCTATCCTTTTACCTCCTTAGTGTTAATATTCTCAGCCTTCTTACAACTTTCAAGGGCAAGACTGCTTCATCACCAGCTGTCATCACTTAAAATTATTTCTTCTATTTATAAAGAAAGTATAAAGTAGTAAGCTATGTCACAAAAGCTAGACAGAACATACTTTTGCATACAGTCATGTGCTGATTCCTACTTGACTGAACTTGATCATATTTTTAGGCACTATAATTAATAGCTAACAGCTTTAAAAGTCTCACTAAATATTCATTATTAGAGAGAAAATTGAAGAGGTCTAATCCATTTTAAATGTCTCTGACAACTGCCATTAAAGCATCCTTGGGTGATTTGTTATAGATGTTTATATTTAGTCAGCACAGAGACCAACCATAGGAGTCCACATCCTGTGTTGTTCTTCCTCTCTGTTAATGTGAGCAGAAGTGCCAAATACGTTATAACACCACCTCACACTCTTAACCCATCTCCAAATACAGGTACAGGTGTATTTGCATTGAGTGACGGGGCCATGCCTTCTGCAAGTGAAGCACGCTGGTGCCAACCTTTAAGGTTGTAGCTTTTTTTTTTTTTAAACATTATTATTTTTTATTTTTGCTGTCCACAAGGGCATCAGGACAAGTGGAGCAGCAACATGGGAACCCACCCAGAGCCCTCACTCCACTACTGCCCTTGGGGAGCTGAATGCGGCCGCTCCTCCCTGGCATGGCAGATTCTCCTAACAGGCTAAGAAGATGCTGCAAATGTTAGTCCTGCCCCTAAACAATACAGACCATGCCAGCGTTTTCATTAGCTTCATTAATACTTTCTCCCAGTTGCTTAATATAGGTTTCAAAAGCCAGGGGTTTACTTTTTCCGAAGTTCACTTGGGAATTGACTAAGATTCTGTTCGGCTCTAGTAACACACTTTGTTTGGCCTTGCCATTGCCCACTTTCAAGTCTGAGGGAACAAACAGGAAATCCACTGTACATAAGCAACATATACAGTCCGTTCCAATATATATTTTTCAAGTATTGCAATTTCATTTTTATTCCTTTCCTCATGAAATCACTTGAAAGCTATGCTGCAAGCCTCAAGTGAAGCATATAGCTGCTGTGAATTCAGGAGGCCTAGGGTGCCCAGTTTAAGTGGCACAGACTGCTCTTACAATCAATGTGTTCTCAGAAAGCTAAAACTCCCAATTTTTCAGACTGAAATGCATGACTGGCAGTAATCCATAATCCTGATACAGTGTCATGGGTGCCAAAGGGCCTCCAGTGAGTGCTGCCTTTGCATTTTTAGAAGTGTTTTATGAGCTCGAGACCCTAGAATTAAGTATCTTTACTTGCAAGCAACCTGCCATCCACTAATGCTATAGGAAAACCAAGCCAAACAAAAGACCAGCCAAGCACAGAACAAGATCTCTAACCTGTAAGTAGTCTCCTTATCCCCAAATCCTCCACTCCAAGGGCTCAAGTGTTAAAAGCTCTCAGCTTCAAACCCGTTACTATACCATTTGCTCTCTTTAATCTGTCACCAAGTTGTTTCTGTTGCGAATGAACATTTAAAAGAAAATAGCAAGACAAACAGATGAGCCTACCACATGTACTGCTGATTTCTTACAAGTGTCCAGGTTTCCTATTAACGCTATTGTAGAACTGAGCAATAAGGAGATGTTTACAGTCATGGCAAAAGATGGACTATGCTATAGTGAACTAGGCCCCCAATCAATTTCCTAATTGCTAGACTGCAGCATTTACTAACCCAATTCCGGAATTACTTCTTTCCCTGCTCTAAATAAAAAACATAAAACAGCCCATTGGTTATTTAACTAAGAAAGCTGCCCATGCAGTTCAATTTATTGCAAGGGCAGGATATTTTGTTTATTTCCAAAGAATATGGAGGCACAGAGCTTCTTCTGCACAACCATCCTCCCTGCTGCCTTTCACTCAGTAAAGCAAAGAGGAAAGCAAAAGGGCAAGCCTGGAGCAGCCTAATCAGAATTCTCCCTCCCCAAACGTTGTCATAAAAATCAAACATTAGTTTTTAAGGAGAGTTACTGCTGTGATCCTGAATGGAGAAATACAGAGTTGGTCACAGCCAGAATTTCATTAACATTTCACAAGGAACTGTGTTCTGGAAGGATTTCTCCAGGTAAATTCTGTAGATACTTTTTCTTAAATAAGGTTATGGATTTAAAAAAAAAAAAAGATGATAGTCTCACTATATCAAATATTCTCCCAGATGGAAAAATTGCAGAATGGTACACTGATATCTTACACATTTTTTCAGGCTTTGTAAGCTTAATACTTTTTTAAAAAAAAAAGTGACAAAACACAGACTAAAATCTCATCACACAAACTATGCAAGACCAAATTAGATCGGTGCTTCTCCCAAAGCCTCCTCAAACATCTCTACCAAAGCGCAAGCAACATCACAACCTGTATCACACACCTGGATTAAGCACACTTGCACAAGCCACCTCACCTTGGCTGCACCACCACACACAGACTGGTGTCCCATTGCAGCTCAGCCACCAGTGAGCCCATATTCTACACCAGACAAGGGGTCATCTCACCTTCCTTCTCTCACCCAGGTGTTACTCGCTCAAACAAGACAGATGTCCTGCTACCTGCACTTGTGCAGAATTTCAGGAGCTTTTCACAACTGCACAGCTGTTCATCGTTGTTATCCTATTCATTCTTAGAAATGGTGCACGTAAAGCATATTACAATCTATATCTGCAATCCATGTTCCTATTGTGTGCATTAACAATGGACCTGAACCTCAGAGGCAACCTAGAAGCAACGCAGGAACGGTGCACAAGAAAGAGCGGGAGAACAGGAGCTGCTTGTTTTATCCGATCAGGAAACTCTATAACGTGACCACACCAAATCTGTGAAACAGCCTTCATTTAGCCACTGTCTGTGCTATTGAGCATGGCTGCGACCAGATGGCCTCCCGAGGTCCTGTCCAACTTTAACTACCCTATGATCCCGAGCCTGGGTAGGACTGCAATCCTTGTAAACGGAGTGCAGCTGATCAGTGCACCTCTGGGATATTTTTTCCCCCACACCTCTTTGTTTCCCCAGGCAAAACACATCATGAAGGAAACTACCACATCAAGAAACCTGGAACTCAAAATAATTCCATTACTTAAGTGTTCTCTTATGACTCTAGGTATCAAAACCTCAAAGAAAGTACACTTGATGATTCTGTAGCTTCTCAGATAACACCAAAAATGACCACTAAATCCTCCTTAAAAATGACCATATCAATTATCCAGCAACATTTGAAAATGAAAGCCTAACAACACAAAATCATTCATTCCAGCTTTGGCTCCTGTGCTCAACAATGAGACTCGAAGGCACTATTTCAACACAACATTACACAAATTCTCATAACTTAAGATAGTATCAACATACCAAACCTGGAGAAAACTTATTAAAATTCTGCATGCATTACTGTTATTAAAGCATCATCCATCCCTCCCATTGAGGTTAAATGCTTGTCCTTCTCTACCTCAGGATTCTTCTAATATCCCGTTACAACTCAGACTGGAAAAAATCATACAGCATGTTAATTTGGAAAAGAAATAAGAAACATTTAAAAACAAGAATAACGAAGAATAAAAAAAATGCATGAATAAAATGTAAGATGAGTAAGAAAATATTGGTCCCAGAGTAGAATTTATGAGTAGTCTAGCAGCTGGCATGTAAAGTTACTGCCCATTATGATTTTTAATGTCCTAGTTATGATAAAACTAGAGAAATTAGAGGTAGGCTAGAACAATTAGTCCAAATAATCCATCCCCTTGCCAGAGGATAGATATAAATTATCTAAGAAAAAACATCTCAGCACACAATGGTGATACCCTCTGGCCTGACCTGCAAGTCCAGTTTCATGAAAATTTAACTTCCCAGTATTGTAAGGCACAATTTATATTACATAAATATTTACAGAAAGACGTGATGAAGAACTTCAACTGTTGTCTCTATTCAGGAATACATATTCAGAGGAACTTTAAAGATGAGGAAAGCTCCAGGTTTTCTGAAATAACTGCCGAGTCTGCCAGCCAGAAAAACCTTGACTTGCATATAGATGAACTGTGCTTTTAACAACTAAATTTATATGATATCATAAACTTATCAAGAGCACTAACTCTAAATACAGATGGTACTTGAAAATGCTGGTCCACCCTGTCCTCCACCTTAGCTTTAAGAGCTATTTGTCAAGAAGGTGCTTCGGCCCATAGCTGTCTTTAAGGACATGACAGCTGTGCTGCAGATGATGTAAATGCTCCAAGACTGGGTGATCCTGCTGGAACTGGGGCTTCCTAACAAACTCCCACAGGTGACAAGAAGTTACAGATGTTGCACGATCCCCGTTAATCACTAGTCTCAAATGCTCGATAACCTTCTCACAATACCTTCAGCAAGCCAGTGGGTTTGACCCCAAACCAGTTCACACATTTAAACTACCATGTAAGTTATACACTCGGGTCACCTAGAATCTTCCTTTGAGGGACAGAAATCGATTGACAAGCTTTATTACGACATTTTAAGAATGATATAGCTGCTTGCAACAGGACATTTAAGATGACAGAAAGAGGTATTTAGGTACATAGTTGTTCTGTCTGTGTTGATGTCTGGCTAAAACCAGGTGAGGAAAAGAAAAACTTTGGGGGGNTCACCTGTGAGAACAAAAGAGTTTCAGGTGTAAATTACATTGTTAAGTCCAACAGCTGGCTTTGAAAGTTTCAGCAGCACCTCTAGCTGCAGAGATAATGGAACACCCTCCTGGACAACTCTCAGAAAGTAAGATTTTCACAATTAAAGCTCAAACACCTTTTTCCCCAGGTGCCTCTCAGACAGTTCCTCCTCAGATCCAGACCAGAGCCAGCACTGCAAGTGGCACTAGAATTCTGGGAGAAAGTGATACAGAAGTCCAGAAAAATTAACATGCTGAAAAAGCTGACAGACACAAACATACAAGACAGACATCTCTAGCAGGTATCCGAATGCGTGACAATCCCTCTCTGAAACACTTGTGGAGTCAGCAGCATGCGATGAGACATTAGAGCTTTCAAGTCAACAGGGAGCAGGATGCCTGACTGAAAATAGTAATTTCTGTTTCATTGCACTGTCTCGCCCATGCTAGGAGCTCGATATTCTGCAATTAGCACCAAGAGAAAGGCTCCCTCAATGTAAGCAATGCAGTATTGCGTAGCTAGGAATGGGCAGAGGGTGCAGCCTCAGGCACTGGCCTCTGCCCAGGCTCCATCATACGCATACTGAAACCGCATGCCAGATCACAGGGCGTGCTAGAGGTGGTCTGGGTATTTCACCTTAATAGTAAGAAAGTAAAGGATGAGGAGGATGGTTGAGATTGGATGTTAAAACTGGTCAATCTTCACTTTTTAAAGTACAGACTGTGCTTCATAATTTAAGCGAATTTGCATGGAGTGAGGCCTGCAGCAAAGCCGCGCGGACAGCTGCCCTGGAAATGTGAACGCACCACAGCAACGCGGAGGCTCGCCCACCGGGCTGACGTGCAGACAGGAACATTTCTCAGGAGGCTTGCACTTTGAAACAGAAAAATACAGTCACCCCATCTTCTCTGAGGTTACCTTCTTCTGTCTAAACCTAATTAAATCAATGCAAATACCCACAAAGCCAGACTTACTTCAGTTAAAGATGCAGTTACATTTCTTTTAAATTAACTTGGAAAAAAACTACTGTCAAATAGATTACATATATGTAATTCCTCCAGCTAAATTAAACTTTGATTAAATTGATGGAACAATTAAACTTAAATGACAAAAAAAATAAAAAATAGAAAATATCATATTTACACATAAAACCAAGTTCTGCTAAGTCCTAAACTAAGAAGAATTTCTGCTTAACATCTGGCTTCACACATAGTTAAATTTCATGGTTACCAGCAGTTTTGAAATCAAATTTTCAAAGAATTTATTGTTTTGCATAATTAAAGTATTTCTTAGAGCACCATAGTGTAGACATGGTGATCGACAGACAATCAGACTTTCAGGAGATTATAGGTTCCAGCTGTTTGCCTTGCCTAGCAATCTCCCTAAAGTGCTGTTTTCTCATGGTACCAGTAATCACTTTTCATGGGTTTACATAAAAGGTGCCATAGATCATTAAATCAAAAGAAGGTTATTGTTCTCTTATTATGCTGAATATGTGGCTTAATCCTAAAAACAGAAAGCCAAAATAAAATGTGTATTTCTACATTACATTTGGCCTATTATTTCTTACTCAGCATATAAAACCGATTTGTTAATGGGCAACTCCAACACTTGACTTCAACATTACATATCAAATCATGTAAATATATTCACTTTTTCAGAAGTCATACTTGTCCAGTATTGCTGACTTTTCAAATTATATTCGGGCTGAACAATACAAAGCCATGACTTGTTAACATACTTTACCTTACTAGTTTCCACTCTGCAACAGTATCAGTCATCATGTTCATTAAAATAGATTGTTCTTGCATCCTGCTAAAAGCTATGGGAGATTTGCCATTGCAAAAATTTCTGCTGCCTTGTGAGATCTTTTGAAGTTTAAGTGAAAACTCAAGCACTTCCTATCTCTTTTCTGCATCTGACAGAAATAAACCTTGCATCACTCTTCTGAGGCACCAAAAATATTCCAAAGTCCAGATAGCCATGAAAATAACAGAAAACAACAAGACATTAGATGGCTCATTCCTCTGCTCGCAGCAGCTTCTTTGGCTGGAGCAGCTGAGCAGCCGCCAGTTCACAAGAACTCGGTGACCTTCCTAGAATTTGGGCTGAGGGATTCCCAGAGCCTCTGTAAGGCAAAAATCAACCATTCTAAGCCATTTCACACTAGTTCTAGTTGGAAAGCTGAATTTTGATAATGCCATGCCAATTTACAGTAGAAAGGAAACTGAATACTAGGAAGCATCAGCAGCTACCTTTGGGATAACTCCTATGGAATGGAAACTGTTCTGGGCTCCTAGACCTACATTAAAAATACCAGTGTCTTACAGAGTACTCTGCAAAGGCAAAATCCACAGCAAACCACATCTTGCTCCAACAGGAAAGCTGCACAGACAGCATTGGTGCATCAGGCTTGATTAAAGGGTTTCTGCTGCTTCTTGAAGCTGAGACCTTCATGCTGAAGTACTGTGGTTCACCAGAAAACTCTGGCATTTGTGCAGCTGATCCGCTGAGCTGATCTACATCCCTGTCGCCAGGTCCCTTTAATATTAATTGCTCCCAGTGAGTACATGTAACAGACATGGCAAGAAGATGGCCTCTGTCTTGGACAACTGCAGACTGACCTGGGGAATAGCATGGCCAAAGCTGTTAGCCACCACACCTGAAGACAAAGAGCTGAAGCCCATGCCAATCTCAGGCCTTGAACCGCTGAAATGCAAAAGGGAATCGATACCACATGCACACACTCTCCCCTCCACTTTACAGTAGCATAAATAAGGTTATTTCAGTATTATGCACTGGTTTCACACCATATTTCCCTCAATAGCCTACAGTAGAAATTTTAGTCATGTTCATACAGGTCTATAAACTTTTTATTTTTACACACTTCTCTGAAATACCAACCTGGGACCCGTGCAGAGCCAGGCGTGGCACCTGGCTGCTGCAGCACATTGATGCTACCAAGCACAGCACACAGCAGCTGCTTCCATTTTTCTCGCTCAACAACCTCGCAGTGCTGCGCCAACCAGCACACTGCTGGGATAAACCACTCACGGGGGCAGGTCTCCACATAAAGTTATTCTTTCAATGATTAATGTTGTAACATTTATCACCTCACTTTAACCAACTTGTACTGCATTTTGACACTGCACAAGGTATCACCTAATTAATACAGCAGCCTTTTTTGTAGAATATTTTATTGCTACCATTCAATTAATCTGTGGTTTATGGGAAATAATTTATTGCTTATACTCTTAGAATCTTAATTTCATCATTCAGGACATGACTGCAACTTTGCTTATTGCAAGGTTTCCTTTTCATTTTGTTGTGTTATTGCAAAAAATAAGTAAGTCTGGTATGAAAGAAATAATCTTTAAAATAGAAAACCTGTACTGAGACTGTTATAGAGGGTGAGAAGGACAGAGAGCTTGGATATAAAGCTTGTGAACTTTTGTGGTCTACATAGATTTTCATTGACAAGATTAACACCAAATATATGGCTAGACAGTGTGAAGAATGTTATGTTTCCAAAAACGCAACATAGACATTTCATGAAAACATTGTTATTTACAAGATCTATTAGTGCTTACAGTTTAATAATTCCAAATACATCTATTACTTTCCAATAAATAGATTTTTAAGGCAATCTTGTAAAAACACCCTAACAGCGTGTATATAGGTCTTTTCTCCTATCAGAACAATCTTCTATTAAGCCTATGATTATGATAAAGATCATCATTAATGCCCCTGAACATTGATAATATTAACGCAGATACTAGAAGCACTGATTATTTAGTATGCATGAGCTAGGTGCTAATATGAAACTCTCTAGCTGCAGTTCTTCAGATGGGAGTTCATCTGGACATCTTAATAAAGATGCACATCCCATGGGGGAAGTGCCAGAGAAGCCAGTTACAGTAAACCATTATCCAATACACAAGAGGCAATTTACCTGATGCAGACAAGCAGAATGGGAAGAACTCCGTACGGAGTATATCCTCTGGGCTAAGGAAATTTGCTGAGTGTTTTGAACAACAACAAAAAAATAATCAAGTAACAGATTTTATAATTTCATGTTTTCTAATGATCCAGTCACAATCAATAAGGAGTTCTGTTGCTGACTTCAGCGGAGCCAAGGCTTTATTCATGATGTATAAGCACTATGGACTAAAATACAGATTTTAATTGTTCTAGGGATTTCCCCAGTCAAATATTTATAAAGAACAGGCTACAATCATTTTTGACAAAGATAGCACATAATTCTTCAGTTGAAAATTCATGTAATAAGACTAGCTGCCTTAAATTGACAGGTTACTGTACTTCTGTCATAGGAAAGTCTTCTGTGACAGTCATACAGGCCACATCCATCAGCAGCTCCCGAAAGGGCAGCCGGAGCATCGGAAACACTCAGACCTCTGCCTAAAGATAGCTATAGGGAACTCCAGAGGATAGGCTTGACATGCTTGGTGTCTGCTGCTAAATCCCAGACAACGTTGACTCCTAAAATCCCATCATGCCTCCCTTCCTCCCTCTGCTAAAACAAGGGCAAGAAGTTTTGTGACCATCAGGCAGGATACTTTTTTTTTTTTTTTTTTTTAAAAAAAGATACTTGAAAGCAGCAGGGGAAAAATAACACAAATAAAACCACTCACCATATTTGGTGTCAGTCTTTACTGTCAGTGCAGCTAAAACTCCTCAAAATAACGAAAGCTCCACAAATGTTATTAGCAAAAAATTCACACTTTTTAAATGGATATTTACAGTTCGAAGCAGTCTTTTAATTACTTTTGCTATTTGCATCTGATGGCTTCAGGAAACGTTGAATTCAGATATTAGACTACCAAGGATGACTGGATGTAGTCCAATAAGAAACTGAGATCAGACAAGTTAAATTAGCCATCTGTCCTAAATAAACACAGATCAGGACTACTTTTTAAACATTCTTTCAATCCAATCTTAACAGAAAGAAGAACTTTACAGAAGGCAGCAATTGTGACAAGGTAAACTCTAAGGAAGTTCACATCCATACATTTAACAACATATCTTAGTCTCAGTACTAAGATACTCAACTCCAACTGTCCTAGATATGGTGCAAGAAGGCCACATGATAACAACCAGATTTCAGTCTTTAAATTGTCATAAGAATGAATTACATTTGTACCAGTTACTGTTCTAGTTAAAATTATTACCAGGAGAGTGGATTCATAATGCGCTGGTTCCTGTTCTCATTACAATCCATTCTCACGAGAACTTATAATCAGAATTTTAATGCCTCATCCATTCTGTAAAAGATAACTGTAAAAAAAAATATTAATTTGACCTTTTCAAAATTTTGTTATTTGATTTGGTGCCTATTCTTATTTGCTCATATCTATAAGTTACTAGAAAATCAAAGTACGTTAGTAAGTCAGAAGATTTTTCTATTAATTTTCTTCTCCCAGGGCAAGGAGTACAATCTTATGACACTCTTTCAATACTACGTGCAGGCCAATCAAAGTCACAGCCTTAGGCAATCATTACAATTTCAGAAATGTTTCACCAGTATTAAAGAAATAGGGATATTCTAAAAGTAAGTATCTTCAGAGAAATAAAACAGAACACATCCACACTGGACAGAGCACATAGCAAATGAGCCCTTCCAGTAAGCAGTCCCAGGGGATGACCTAAATCGGACACCATCTTAAAACAAAGTTAATTTCTCTGGAGACTCCTCCCTGTCTCTATTGACTACACCAGCAGCCTTGAAGACCAGCTTAAATTACAGTGTAAAGGTGGTTCTTGTCCTCCTAATTGTCTTCATTTGTAAAAACATGCAAAGAAGCTGAGCTATACAAGACTCCCAGGGACCTGGTATTACCCTGATGCACTTCTGTGCAGATACAGATCTAAGAACCTGCACCTAAGGAGCTGGTGGGAAGCAAGCAGCAAATGCACAAAGAAAGCATTACAGTACTACGAGGAGTACGCTACCTCTAGCCAGCAGCCCCCAGGCACTGCTCCCTCCTGTGAGCTATATGGCAGGTTAGGAATTATTACACCTACCCTCACCAAAACGTTCTTTGACGACTTCATCTGACTTAATCTTAATTTCATAGCATACAAAAAGGTTGACAGAAAGCAGATTTATCGGATGGCAGAACTTGACCTTCGTTTCATAACCCATACTGTACAGTCAATCCCACCGTTCTGTCTGTAAATCTGATGCTAGACAGATTTGTTTTTACCAATGACAAGCATGAGGACCACTGGTCCAGAAAGACAACATTCAGACACTCTTTTAGGCAAGCTGTTGATCTGCATTAACAAATGTTGGGTACTTTATGCAACACCAGATCCTATAAATCATTTTTTCATTGGGGTCATAACACTGAACCAAACACTGAACAAAATGCTAAGTCACCTTTCAATCACTCATTTTGTTAAACACTCCCTAAGGTTCCACTTAGCCAATCTACTATTAAAAGTACACATGGTTCATTATGTGTGCGCTATCCAGTAAACTCACTATAAAACCCTATTGCTGCTCTGTAGCATATGCTGCAAACTAACAAGACGATACTTTTCTCAGCAATGTGTCAAACAGGACAATCAATCCATTAAGGATTCCCAAACAAACCTCATACAATATCAGTACCTCAGTACTCTCCTCCTCTGGGGGGCAGGGGGGAACCTGAAACACAAAACATTAGATCTGGTAGAGTTTTCAAATTCTACTCATCCTTCAGAATTCAACCTTTCTGTTCTCACAGCAGCTTCACTGATGATTTTTCTCTTTTTGTCTGCCTTGGTAGCAAAGGCTTCTCCTGTACAGCTAAGTATGATTACAGATAAATGCACATGAGAAGTATTAGGGCAGAAATACACACACGCGTTCCTTTAGACCGTGGTTCAATTTCACACGACAATTGTGATAGAGCAACACTTCAACAAGTAGTGATATTGGAACCTGAACATCAGTGATTATACCATTGATGGATTTGGATTCCTGAGTTGCTCAGGTACTTCTGAAAATTACACCTGTAACAACTACCTCATTGTTACATGACTAAAAGTTGTTTGCACCAAACCTGGCTGCATTTCTGACCATACCAATCACACAACTGACATCAACAACGCCCAACCCCAAACAAGGGCAGCATGCAAGATGTACCTCCCATCTCCAGTGATCTGCTGCGTGCAGTTTCTGAGCCATCAGCCGCATCTTACATACTATGATGTTCAGCAACACAGCTCCTCTGGATACCAGACATCTGAGTGCGTACACACATTGGATAAGTGGATTCGTGATCCTCCTTCTCTAGGGCAGTGCCACAGCTAAAAATATTTTTTTTTTTGCTCATGCCCCAGTGACTTACACAAAGCTTTGACCCAAGTTTAACTTTCTCATTTCAGATGAAATGTGTGTCCTACTTCTACAGACACATCAGCATGGTTTGGCATCTTTCATGTAGGTAATGAAAAAAATCTGAAAGTTGTTTGAAGTTCTATAGTAAAGCAATTATACTAGTGTTATTACTGATCCAAGGAAGATAATAGCACACAGTGTTGTTACAGTGAAGCTGTTGTGACCTTGAAGTGTTAATTCCCAGAGCCATTAGGATTTGGGATGTTGAGGTGGCAATATTTTTGGCTTCCACAGGGAAGAGCGCGTTCACAGCTCTGCTCTTACAGCAACCCCTACAGTTAGCGCACGGAGTGGAACTGATGGCTGTCTCCATAGAGACCTCGTGTCCTGCTTTTGAAAGCTGAAAGAAAATGGGAGCTATGACAACAGACAAACCTGTGGGATGGGAAGGTGTAAACAAGTCAGCAGGAAGCCCACAGCACTACACTGAGGCCAAGCCTAGTGTTTTCGTTGTCATCCGCTATTAACATAAACAGATAACTAAAGTACTCGAACTGTGCTGTTTGGGTACCAGTGATACCAGAATTTGCACCATCACGTGGCTGAGTCACGAGACAGCGACTCACAGATGTCTGGGCTCCACGTGTTCAGACCAATAAGGAAATACCTCAATTTCCCTTTTGCAAAGCCACAGTCCTGGTCTCACAGCATCATCACTGTCACGAGACACAAACATTTAAGACACTACTAGACTTATCTTCACCCAAGCTCATTTTAGCTGAAAGAACGAAGGCAATGTCATTAGTAGAAGACGACAAGAACCTGGATTTACTAGAGTCTGCCTTCTTTGAGGCAACTTAAAGCAATCTGATGGCACTGCTGCTCTTGATAGATCTGAACTGAAAGAACTGGCTTCACTCCTGCCTTCCCTGTATGAGCTACTCCTACACAGCTCGCTGAACTGAGAAAACTTTTCCACCTAAGGGCAGAAAAATATTCAAGACTTTTTAATAGAAGACATTCCTAACTAAAGAGCACCCTTGGTATTTGTAAGACATTTTTCAGAAGTAATTTGCTTTAAGGATGATAAAGTCAGCTCTTCACTGTTTTATTAGAAAGCATCCAGAAGGTCGTTACCTCCAGCACATTGGGATGCGTCTCCCAGACAGCAAGAGACATGGCAACAGGCAGCTGCTCTGCAAGTCCTGGAAGAACTAGAGCTTATAATCAACTTCTAGTTCATTTTTGTGGATATTGCCTGGATGCAGGGGCTCTGAAATACGGAGCTGTATCAGTCTCAACCTCATTTCCTAAGTGGAATTATTATAAAATGGTTTTATACGTGCAGTATTTCTTCAGTTACTCTTGCCTTTACACACCTATGCCCTTCTCCTACAGGGGAAGAATCACAACACCATTATTTAGGTATGCTCTTGTGGTAAGGCAGCCACCTAAAATAAAGATCTCTGTACACAAAATACTTTCCTGGAAGTATAGGACCTCTCTGAGGTGAACAGTGTTCCCATCCTCAATACTATTTCTACATAAATATCAGGGTTTGATATTTGCTCTTTAGATGTTTCGCTATTTCATTGGCTTCACTTAAAAAAATACATTAGCATTTCACTAGCCTTTCAGTAACACACATCCTCAGTTTAGCGGATTACTAACCAGTAACTCTTCCCTGTGTAATGCTGGAAAAATAAAGTTGCATGTTTTTGAAGCAATGCACTGTCCAGAACACCGCACGCAGTAACATTTTGTACTCCATTGTCGGTAATTAAATTTGCAGTTCTCATTCCAGACACAATCTTCCCTAAGTTTGCAACTGAATCTTTGTCTGATTGCACAGATAGATTGAGATGTTATCTTCACCATTACATACTACAGACCACAACAGAGATAGAAAGGGACCACTGCTAATAAGGTCAAGTTTGCATATAATAAACACTATATTGCCTAAATATAGATTTATCCAATAGGATGCCCTTTTGTAGGTACACACTACAATGCAATTTAGTGTAATGAATTTAGGAACGGGAACTGAATCAATTGGTAAAAGAAATACTGTAATTAATCAACTTTTCCATTTTACCAGTAAGAGGAACAAGGCTGGTTACCCTACTAAAGACATACTATAGTTCCTTTTTATTACTATTTTTTAAACCCCAGTATTCAGGTGAATATGTACAAGAACTGCCTTCTGAATGCTTTCATCAAACAGGCCTTCACGCAGAAAAACATTGGACAGAGCTGAACCCATGCATGGGCATTTCCAGACTTGTTTAACAACAGCAGCAGCACCAGCAAACAGGGTATTTGAGAGTAGCCCCAAACAAATTTATCCACAAAATGCCACAATGAGATAAGGAAGCTTTATCATCTCTGTCACACATGGAAGAATTGCACAAAGAACATCCCGAGGTCATACATGTAATTTATAGACCTACGAAAAGGGGGTGCTTAGGGCAAGCAAGATTCCCACACAATAAGAGCCTGCGAGGAGGTAATAGTGTGTAGCCAGGGATAGACACCACAATAGAGGAGGAACCCATTATATCAGATCTAAGCCATATTCCAGAATGCAAATCAAAACACAAATGGTAGATGATCCATGACACAGGCTCATTTTTCATGGGTTCACAGATAAGAAGCTGTTGAGGCAGACAAAGCACAGCAAGAAAATTTATATTTTTGAGAGAAGTGCTTCTGCTCTTGCAAATATTGCCAACAGAGGCAGGGCACTTCAGACCAAGCAGCTTCCTCCCTTCCCACGCTTTGTTTGTTATTAAAGGTTTTGTTTAAAGGCATTATCCACAGCCAGCTATCCAAAGAGCTTGAAACCATACAATTAGCTATAAGCACCCTGTATTGTAAACAAACAAAACCAAAAAGCTGTAAATAGTTCTAAGCCTGTTCCAAAGTCCATCAGAATTGGCAGAAAGTCTCCCATTGACCACAGTGGGCATTTGATCGATCCCTTGTCATGCTGGTGAACAAACCAGGGAAAACATTTAAGTTACAGTCATGTTTAATTTCACTCGTTAACAAGTTCATTTACTGTCAAATATTGGAATCACTGACATGTCTACCCTAGTAAATCATCACAGCCAGACAGCCTGCTCTACCTTCAGCAAGCACAGTGACTTATTTTTTGCAAAGATGCAGCATTTTTTCCAATGAAGGGGGGAAGTCCTGGGGGGGAGGGGGAACAACTAGCAGCTGAGAAGCTGAGTTTATCTTTCCTCTTTCTGCTCTTCTTCCCCCAGCAAATACCAGTCAAAAAGTTTGTTTTGTCACCAGAGACTCGATTTAGGAGAATAAAATACCTTTTCCTGTAGCACACAACAATCATGGTGAGCCTTGAAATTTGTTAATTATCAGCTCCCATAATAAAACTTACCTGCCCCCTCAATAAGATTCCTTCCACACTTCCTTTCAACAGATTTTCAGGAACAAAAATAGAAGCAGTAATAAATTCTGAGAATTTCTTTACAGAAAGTTAAGAACACCCATTTAATGTATGTGCTTACGCTAGAACATTCAGATGCTTACAAATAGCTTGGGATGTATTCTGTAAATTGAAGTTTACTCAAGTGAGTGATCCAGTCTGGCTACAGACTTCAGAAGTTTAACCCAGAACACTGCAGAAGCTCTGAGGTCTCCTGTGTTTCTGGGTTTTTATTTCTTACCTTTTCCCACTTTCTAACAGCCCAGAACACCACAAGCGTTCTGCAGCCACAGAAGCAGTCCCTGCCTCCTTCCGCATCAACCCTGCTAAAAGCATCCTGCATACCTCACTGATAGCTCCTGGGGTAAATCACAGCAGACACCAGTACAATTTAACCAATTTCCTCCAAAATCATCCCAACTATTACAAAAATCACAAGAGCAACAGTGACTCACAAGCTTGAAGTGATCCACAGGAAATTTTTGCTAAGGCTGAGCTCAGGCCACTCCAAGAGTAAGATACTATCACCGTGAAAAAACTCTCTCAATTTAAGATTCTCATCTCACAACCTTTAAATATACTTCTGCTCATAACATCTCAGAAGACAGCTCAGGTATCTCATTCCAGCTTTGTAGCTGGGAAAGACTGGCATAGGAGAAATCTCTCAGAGGCCTTTAGGAGGCAGGCACCAGAAGTTACTTCCAAGGCACCACGGACTCCAACCTCCAGGAGACAGGTAACCACTCACCATCCCTGCTCTCTTCTCTGGTCAGACTGGTACAGTGGTTTTTTGTTTGTTTTGATGTACCAGAGCAAGCAGATTTCTTTGTTCACTACTACCAACACGCATTAAGATAGCAGCAGAAAAGGCCAAAGAACACGAGAGACAAGAGGGAACATCTAACAGCACGAAGGGCAGAAAGACAGACATTATTGCTCTCGCCAAAACAATGGCGAGAATGAGAGGAAAGACTGCTAAATAAGGTAAGATTTATTTCTTTCATTCCTGTCAGCATAACACACATATCGACCCCTACGCAAAACAGGTGTAGGCCTGAACAATTTGGCATATGGGTTTTGAGAAAAATTTTGGGGCTAGTCAGCAACTGAGAAACTTCAAACTGCTTCTGCAGTTCACATAAGCAAAGTAGTTTTCCCTCCACAGCACATCAAATGATACTGAAAGGTGTTACAGGCCAGTGCAAGCACCCGGAACATCTTAAGGGAAATGAGACTTATGTATGCCACAGAGGAGCCCAGAATAATGCAATTTCTTTAGTTAATGAATGGCTCACCTCTTAATAGCAAGGACTTGCCTCACATGATTTATGCCTGTTGATCGGCGATTAACTGCTACCACAACAGCAAGATTTACTGCAGTTCATATTATAACTGGAAGTCAATTGACTGCTTATAACAACAACAAAAAAAAAAAATCAGAAAGCCATCTGTAGTAAAGAATATGGCCTACACAGCATTTCAGAGCTTTTGTGAATACGTATGTCTCACCAATCCTATAACTGCATTTTCACAATCACCACATTAATGGGCTGCTCTATTTTCTACTGTAAACATATTTACTTACTAGAGATACCTGTAGAAGGGGAGAGTCAGCACTTATCTCTCAAAGGGTTGCTCTGCCCTGAAGAGTTGAGAAAGCCAACATTTAACTAACTAAAGAGAATATTTGCCTCGCATTCTCACCCCTCGTAAGGGGGAGGGAACAACAGCTAGCTGGTTTGATGACTGGCTCACTCTGCCACATCCCTCGAGCACAAGAGACTATCGTGATGTAACGGTGCTCATGAACTGCAGTTTCCACAGCTGGTGCACATCAAAAACCATCTCCATATACTCAAGATAGAAGAATTTTGTGTTCTTATTCTCTGTATCCAATTGCCTTTATAATCAACTTTGCTTCAAGTGGTAGGTTCATGCTGTACGGCCTCTCAGTACATCTCCTCACTCTTCTACGTCCAAAATGTGCCTAATACTTATACACCAAAGTACAAAACAGACTTTCCACAATTTGCTCATAAGCCTATCTGCCTTAAACAGCCAAGAACACGATTTCTAATCACCAGTAAATACATACACAGATGTATAACTGGAAACTATTTATCTAGCAGAAATCAAAGTAAAATGTCAACAGTTGACTATCTAGACTAAATAAATACACTTTATGAGGCTCATACAGAATAACCTTAGGACAATTTCTATTTAAATACACAATAGTTTTTTTTTTAAAGTTATTTTGCATTCTTCTCTCTGCAAACCAGACCTCTTGTGTAGAAGAGAAAAAGTAGAAACTAAGATGAGTAAAAACTCAGACAAGATGGCTGCTAATATACAAATGTAGCAAATCCTCACACAAAATAAGAATAGTAGATAGAAAATCAACAATAGTAGCATGTGGGTGAAGGCAGCCCTAGGGCAGCTTTAGTTAATGCCTCAGTAAGTTACACAGGTTTTACATGACTATTTACTTTACAGTTCAATAAAGCCTGAATAGCAACAGTGCAGCAACAGCTCATACATCACATGCTAGCTAGGCTTTACCCCTGAGATAGAGACCACTTTCTCCAGTGAAGCAATATTTTGCTTACTTCATGAGGGTGGAAAGAGTAGCAGTATGTTCACATTTACAGTATCATCTGCTTGGTGTAAGTGCTGTTTCAATAAAAAAAAAAAACAATCATAACATTCTCCACACAGATGAAAGTACCCTATTGTCACCAAAAGAACAGCTTGGGCCTTTGCAAGTTACCTCAAAAATGTTAGATTGCCCAGCTTTAGTGTTCCACACAGGTCACACACAGCAGGCTAGTAACAGTTAAAGCTAAGTTTTTAGGTGCCACATCCCTGGAAGGTAAAAAAAGGCACCTAAGTGCTTCCTCACAAAAATGGACATCTAAAAATAAGACACAGAAGAGCCGCTATGCTCAGCACTTTGCCATTAAGAAATATCAAGGAACTGGGCAAAACCAGAATTCTGACTGCCTTATGGGCGCACTCACCTGTCTGGGGATCACAACTCCTGCGACACATACAGCCTTGTTCCTCAGCTTACTACTACAAACAGCAGCTCCTACCACCCACTGATTTCAAGGAAAAAAAAAAAAAAAAAAAGACACTGTATACGGGACCAATCCCATCTGCACACCTGGGGCACATTCTGCCAACACACCTGAGATCAATGCAGGAGCAGCTACCCACAGCTGCTACAAATTCCTGAGATAATGGTAGTCCCAGGTGTGTATCACTGAACCCTAGCAGGCATTCGGTGCTCCTACTTACCCACCCAAAGCTTGCTGGGGCTCCAGCAGCCCCTTCTCAGCTAGTATGGTCCTCCAGAGCTCCCCGTGCTCTGCTGACTAGAGAGGAAGCTGTGATGAATCAGGGTCTAGAGACCTAAGGAATTTTAGGATTAATGAAAAATTCACTTCAGGAGGCAGAGGAGTCTCCCACAGTTTTGGAATTACATAATTCTACCCCCACCTAGTTTACTGAGCCACCAAACCACTACAGCCAGGAGGACAGGAGTGCTGCAAATGCTTAAAGAAACAGTGCATTTTTAACTTAAATAATGTGTTCTTCTGTTCTTATGGAAATATGAAACATGGCTTAATTTGGGGGAATAGAAAGCTCATTCACATGGGAAGAATCAGTATTTTGTTATAATGGGCTTTTAATTAACCAGATATTGCACTGTACTTGGCATGATAAAGTAAACGCTGTTAATGTTTCCCCGACTATTGCCCCTATCCTATGAAATAAAATGCAATTGCAGAATCAGCAGAGAAAATAACTTTATTGAATTTTCAGATTTATGAACAATAACAGACCCCAAAGCTATTATATGCCAGTAGATGGCAATCTTTAGATATAGTAAAAATGTGTCATTAACGAATATAAAATTTGAAATTGAAACTGAATGACATTATAAAAATACTCTATTAAAGGACAGAGATTATTTGCAAGTTATTCACAATTACTCAAGTTTCATTTTTACAAAAACAAAAAACAGGATAGAGAGTTTTATTAGTTTGTTTTTACTTTTCATTCCAAAAATGTATTAATTTTTTTTTTACCAAGTTAAGAAACAAGATGGAGACAGACGTTAACCTGAAAACTGCATCTTTGTTTCGGACAAGTGAAATATTTCAGGTTTTCACCAAAATTCATGGTCCTGATTCTCTTGAGAGCCCCCCCACATGGCCATAAGCACAGTCAGGTCAAACCCGAGCAGCAGCTCCCATCACACAAATTTGTGCAACAGGAATGTGAATGCACACCTGCTTGTATCCTGTTTTGGAGGGTGTCTATGGGTTGTTCAAATGCTTCTGGCTAGACAGAGAAGTGCTGCAAAGCCCTTGGGAAAGAGGACAAAAATGTAGCAGTTAAAGGGCAAAAGAATTCTTTTGTTTGAGCAGATGTGGCCTACCACCCACAGCTGGGCACCCCACCTTAGGGAAGAGGAGAAGGAGAATTACACTAATGTAAATGAGTTAAGTTCACCCTTTCATTGCTATTAGGAAAGTAAATTTAGTACTCAAATTTGCTGGTTTAAAATCTAACAGCATCTGTATCTCAAAACATGGTCAACACGTCAACAGATATGCAAAAGAGTACACTGCTAAATACTTAATTTCTGTTCTTCAGAAAAGCAGCACTTGAAATTTTGCTTACTGTCAGTTCTTGATTACTTAAGACCTCAGGACATCACGAAATGTGATCACACTTCTAAGAGCAGAAGAAACCCAATAACACTTTCGATATCGATGCTGATCCCAGCTCAACGTGCAGCCACGGGAGTGCTGGTAGCACATATACCATGCTACTCAGTCCATTGATAAAAGAACATTTTATAACACATTCAACAAGAATATTTTTCCTATTTGACAAATTTTGGCATAAGAATATTTCTAAGATGTAAATTAAAAATAAAATATTGCTTATATTACCAAATTTAAACATGAACACTTGCATGAGATTTATTGCAAGTCATCTCCCACATCCACACAGAAGTACTTAACTTGCTCAAGCCCGTTTTTTTTTTTTCCTACTCTTCTACTTGAACAAGCACATTTTTTCAGACATTGCATTCCACTGGTAAGCCTGCGATCCTCTTACAAAAAAATGTAATAACAAACTTCTTTGGTAAGTCCAATTGCTGTCACCATGTCACTATCAGGAGAACCATTGTCAGACACGGGCACAAATGAGACAGAGCCCTCGGCAACCAAGGCGTGCAGGTATGCACAAGCAGAGACAGGTCTGCCTCCAGCCCTTCAGAACCAAGAGACTCCTAACAAAGGACTGATCCTTCATCTTCAGGGTGATATTGGTGATTCCCTATTTGTCCTGTCAGAGAAGACTGGCATTCCACAGATAAAACTCTCAGCTGTGATTGCAGCAAAAGTTCTGCAAGGTTCAAACACTGCAAAATCCCCCAAGTGTGGTAATACCCGAATGAAAATCTGGTGGTTACAATCTCATGGAGTTCCCACTGCAGGATATTACTGTAAGGTAGAATTACATCCAAAATTGTATTTGTAAAAGAAGTTGCAAATTCAGCCTGCAATCCTCTTAAACAAACAAATAACAACAACAACAAATCACAAAAAAAAACCCACCACAACCATTTAGGCATAGCTCAGAAACAAAAACCCTTCCAAGCTGCTACCAGAACTCTCCAAAGGAAACTCTTAGCCTCGAGAGAATAGAACTGGGACAGTTTATCAGCTTTTGAGAGAATGACAGAAATGCAGAGATGGAAGCTAAAACAAAATCCATAACAGCTGGAGCAATTTTCTTGAAATTAAAATTAAAAAGCTTGACAGTGTCATAAAAATAAAAGATCTCAGAAAAAAAGTGATGCAAAGGATGTTAAAGTAAGGTTTATGAAGTTTGAGAATAATTACAGATAATGTGTATTTATTACTCCTATAGGATCAATCCGTGGCACTGATTTTCATATCTGAAGCCAAATGTACAGATACTGATCATATCTGTTGTTATCTTTGCTCTCCACTCCCACTCGTCTCCCTAGCGACACATTTACTGTTTCCATTTGTGATATATCAATATTCTTCATTTTCTTTATTTCACTTTTATCTTTATACAAAAGAAAAAGAGAAGGCAGCTTATTTTAATCTTGGATAAAAACCCTTACATTTCTGAAAACACCTAAATTCAGGGGCTTACGTCCAGATTGCCATTCTGTCAGCTACTTAACAGCTGATCCATTTTGAAATCTGAAAATAAAACCCTAAAAGAAATACCTCTAAATACTAAATGCATTCAACAGTCAAAGGAAAGAACAGTTTTTCTGCTCTTTTGAGGGCACATATCCCAGCACATAGCAGAGCAAATTAAGACCTGTGAAGGCGAAGTACTATATACCTCACTGGGCTCCATATGTGAGGAACGCTATAGCGAGATCTTCAATTCATTCAAGTCACAGGATCAACTCCAGACAAAAATGACTTGCCTGCTTAAAAAATAACCTTCTTTCAAAGGATAGCTGCACTCCTTTTACCCAGCATATGAAAAACTGTCTGGGTACAAATATTAAACAGGGCAGCAGAACACACTTGCTACTCTCTTTGGCCAAAGTATGCTGAAGTCAAAATTCTTACGCTTTTCTTTCTTGCATTCTTCACTTGTCTAGAGCATCCCAGTCACTCTTGTTTCCATTAAAAAGCATGAAGGAGGGGAAAAAATGGCATTTAGCTTTGAAAATTACATATGGCAGCAATCCTACACACTGGTCTTGCTTTGTAAGCACAATTTAAGAAAAAAAAAAAAAAAAAGAGCAAGTAGCCAGGCAGACAAAACCTCGTTGTTTTCTTCTGCTAAGAATAGCATCTTGATTTCTTATGACAAAAGTTAACAAAATCTCCCCAAACGTGTTAAGCAATTTCACTGCTGAATAATTTCTTTTTATCATGTTAGCGTTTTAAAAGTTAACTTGATCAAAACACACCATTTAAACACATCCAGGCTGTCTCTAAGTCTTGTCCCAATTATCCTGCAGTACCTACACCACCTTAAATACCCTCATTCATTCTGAAAATATTCTTATCTCCACATCCTATAGTGGCACCTAAGATCATTAGAACTAAATAATTAAAGAGAAAGAAATCCAATCCAGTATGAAACTTAGAAAAATGTAGACCAGCTAAGAATGTGACCCGGAGCTTAGCTAGCACATCCCACGGCACTGCCCATGACCCAGGGAAACCCTGCCCGGCTTCACTCCTGTCAGCAGCCATCACCCTGCCAGCATCCTGCTCTCCTCAGAAATACAGCCAGCACAAATCCTGCTCCCTTACACAGAGAAGAAAAATCAGTCAGTATTCTTGTATCAAGGAATAATCACTATCTCACCATCAAATAACCAAATCTTCAGTCTTTTAATGACTGCTTCAAAATATAGGGCTATTCTACTAAACTCTGATGCATATTTCATTCCACTGCTTTAAACCAGCAGGTATTCCAAAGATGGTAAAATCGCTCACAGAAAATAGAAAGAAGAAAAACAATAAGAAGGGAAAAATAAAAATGAAGTCCCTTTCTATTTCTGAAAAAAAAAACTTTTAGAAGAATTATTCTTGAGGAATTAATGGAAAGAAACTATTTTTTATACGCAGAATTAAGTGATTAAAAGCTTGTTCATCACTTTGCTTAGTTTAATTTTAGAAAGGCCTACTTGCAGATTCTTTGAAATGCATAATTAATTGATAGCAGCGTGGTTACATCAGTACAGAAGTGAACGATAGATGTGAAGTATTTTTTTCCCCACACAAAATACAATCAGCAGAAGCCACAATTACAACATCCAGTTCACTCCGCCCTCCAATGGAGCTGTTTGATCTGCACATCTGATTGCACAATCAGCCACAAATATCACTTGCATTAAAATTCTTACTGGTCTGCAACTCATTTTGACTCGTGCAAGATTTTTTTTGTCAATTGGATCTGACAGAAAAATTAAAATAATCCTCTTTTACCTCTGCATTATCCTTTAAGTACTTAAGTTTTAATTATATCTCAGTCTACCTGAAGACATTCCAGGCAACTTCCAATAATGTGCATAAGCAGTTGAATACAGTGTAAAAGTGCATGTAATTTCCAAGTCCCCAGTTGTTAATGAAATCCCAAACATTCAGATTTTAATTGAACTAGATAAAGATTAAGAAGCTTAGCAGCAGCTGGCATTGCGAATTAGTTCTCAGCAGATTTTTATGTTGTACTCTAAATCATTGCTTTTGTAATCTTCCTAAATTGTCCTTTATCTTGCTAATGCAGATATGATTCTCAGAAAGCATTAGGCTTCCAGTGTTCCCACTGCCTGTAAAAATCCTGAACTGTAAAATCTTAATAGTCTTTTTTAATAAGTATTATGATCTATATGTATAATGTGCATTCAATAAAATCTTACTGTAATTAGAAGAAAAGTTTTTAGTTTTTTACGTGACCTGTTTTACTGATTAGATTTATTAAATAGAAAAAACTGTTGGAGCTGCATTAAGACCTATTTAGAACCGTATGGCATCAGAGGAAAAAAAACAGCACTAGACCTGATGCTTGGGGCTTGACTCTCTAGGAGGTCATTAGGAAGTTTCCTTCTCCTTCTGGTTCAGAGAGCTCGGCATAAACATAGTTATGTGCTTAAACGCCTGACAATATATAATCAGCAGTGATCAAATAATATTTTGCTTGCAAAGATTTTCCAGGACTCAGAGAAAGTATTCCGATTAATGCTGGAGTTAATCAGTTCCCACTCCATCTTCTCCTCCCTCCTCCCTCCGAAGCCTGGTGCTGTGAAGGGCACACACAGGTTCTTCCTGCAGCGCCCAGACCGTCAGTGCTGGAGCCTCTCAGGACTTGTTCATGCTCTGTAACAGCTCTTAATAGAGTTACAGGTGCAATTATTACTTGCATAGTAAAAGGGGTTATATTTACACATCTCAGTGGAGGCTGCACTTTTCTTATTCACAGTAATGTAAGTTAAACCAGAGTTCCTGTCTTTATGAGAAACGTGGGGGGGAGAGAAAAAAAAGATACAATCATCCAAAAAGTAAGAACCACTTAAGTCCATTTTTTTTCCATCATAAAAAAAAAAAAAATCTAGTTATTTTCCTAGCTAGACTGTGTTTGTCTTTCGAGTTTGTTCGTAAATGACGAATTAATACAGTTACATATACACTGCAGAAGAAAAGTCTAAAGAGGTAGTACAGCCAACTGGCATTACAGTTTTAGAGCAGAATGGAATCCTAACAGTTCCACTAAGGTATTTTAATATCAAGAACCTTGGCTGCCTCAATTTTTTCCTAATAAAGGACAAGTTTGGCAGAATAGCAAATGCGAGTGTCAGAAAAGATGAAGTATCTTCACTTGTAGTCTTTTTCTTTCCTTTAAATTAAGAGTGGTGGTGTCCAGACTTAACTGATGGCATTTCAGTGCATTCTGTTGTCCCAGCTTCTTCCCAGCTGCATTTTTGCTCTTTACCTCCTGTATTGAACTTCGAGGTAGCACTGATGCCTGCTGCCAAATAGTCAGTATGCGCCAGTACAGACGGCTGCATTTCAATGATGAGTAAAGTGATCATTAGTCTATACCTCTCTTCAAAGAATTATGTTTGGTTCAGCAAGCTTTGAGATCTTTGAATGAAAGATGCTATAAGTAGTGCTAAGCAATTTTCTCTCCCTCAAAGTAAAATGAAGCTGCTAGCTTTTCATGTCTCTTTAGGCCCCTTATTACTTGCCATTTCCCCTTAGCAATCTTCTCATTCCAAATACTGACATTCTGGCAGCCCAGCTATTTTCAGAAACTATTATCTAAGTCTGAGATAGTGAATTTTTTGTTAGGCATTTTTTCAAGCAACCATTTTACTACCCAAACTTCAGCAAACTTACAACTAGATTCACAGAAACAGCTCTACTTATCTTTTTTGGCCATAAAACAAAGAGTTAATTTCATAACGTTGACTTCTCATTTAAGCCATTTTCTGAAGTACAGCTCTAGTTCTAGGAGTGACTTTGGTAGTTTAGCCTCAATTTTCTGAGCTTTTTATAAAAGCCTGACAATTTTTTCCTAACGTTAAATAACCCATTCTCTGGGCGTTCAAGTTCATGCGGGTTTTTAGATGCCTGCTGCTGATTCCAAGATGCCCTAAATTGAGCATTCATAGAAAAGCCTGTTAAGAATTTCGTCCTTCACGTTACTCCCATGAGAGCAGTGGAACCTGGCTCCCAAATTGCTTTCAAGGCTGGAACCGGCTGGAAGGTTTATTCTTGCTTCAAGACCACCAGTAACTAAGAGCATGAAGGAATTTCTATCCAGTTTTTTAATGCAAAATGCATTATACAAAAGTAGTTGGCAGCAAAAGGAATTTTGTTACAGACTTTGCTAGGAACACATTCAGTTACAACCCTGAGAGTTAATCATCCCTCCTGTGGCCTCATCCTCAAGTTTCTTCAGTTTACCAATGTGCTGTCAGAACAAGAGCAACAAAATAGGAAATATTTTATTTAGAACAAAACTGAAACATTGAATTTTCATAAACATATAAAAAGGCATGCAGGAGATCAATCATTCAGCAAAATATTTGTCTTATTGAATGAAAATATGCAGGGTGGGAACTGCAAACAAATAATTATTTGGACTCCTGTTAAACAGACTAGTGAGCCTTATAATTAGCAACATAATCACTTTAAGACAAATATACTCAATAAAATAATGGATCTTCAGCAGTGCACAGCATATTAAAGCTAACAATACTTTTTATGCTTTATTAATTAGCTTGTTGTTTTATCAAAGTTTGGAATTTTGAACCTCAGTAATTTGCAGTCTCCATTGAATGGAGTATTTCACTCTCAATTCGAGAGACACACAAGAGCAGAAAAGAACTTCCATCTAGTTCTCACATAGCTTTAAGACCTGCTTGTAGCAATGTTGATTGTATAGGACAATTGATCAATAAAATTCATGTATTTCAATCCTTCCCTTCTAACATACTCCCAGTAGCCCTAATTGATCTCTCTGCTGGCTAATAACCAACCCAGATGCTCACTGACTTGAAAATGACTGACCAGCACTGAAAGATGTTGTGGCCATGTCCACTGGAGAAAAGTAACTCCAAACAGCTAGAGAAGTTATTTTTCTGATATATAACCACACATGTTAAACCATACTACTTCTATTACTCAAACCATAAGGCAAAGGATGTTTCACTGACTGGCTATCAGAGTTACTGGAGTTACCCATTCAAGTGCCACTTGCAAGTGTTAAAAATTTTTCCCAAGATTTCACATTTGGCTGTGTTATGTGCTGCGTCACGCAGAAATAATAAAAAAAAAAAAGTAAAGACCGAATGCTAAGATGTAGACAAGGAATGCCTGCATCATCTATGAAGGGAAGGCTGAAGTGGGACAGATCCGCACCAGCCCAGGTAGTTCACAGAGGAGCTCTAGAAGCAGGAACAGGCTGAAGCAGAGAAGCTGCCAGGTTAATCACCGACACGCAAAGTAGTGAAGATACTCTAGGATCAAAACGCTCCATGTACTAGGGTCACTTCAGAGAACAGAAAAATGAGCCAGTGACTATCTCACATTAAAGGTCCACAACTGCATCAGAGGAATTTACTAATGAAAGTGATTTTATTCAAAGAGCTCTCATAAGCCTAAGTAGAAATCACAGGTTTCAGTGAGTCTCCACAGAGAAGCAGAAAATTACATTTTAAAATGCTGCATAAATTTAAAGGATTTATAAGCAATACTGGACCCCTTGATGTGGGGTCCCATATGCACAGAGGCCATAGCACATGGCAGTGGGGACTCGCAGAACTGGGCTCTGGAAGAGAACGCCTCATGAAAGAGGGGGTTATTATAGCCATTGATTTAAATAACAGGTCTTAAAAGTGTATGCACCTTTTTCCTTATTGACTGGTCAGTAAATTCATATATGACTTCAATACAGCTAAAAACACAAGCTCCGACTCGTATCCAGAGTTACAGTTTTTGTTAGTAGAATTATTTCAGGAATGTACAGCATTTATTTTCTTAAAGCTAGGGACTAACTCTTAGCTGACTATCAGGATGACTTTTATTAAAGTAACTTTCTTCAAAAGCTATTCAGAAAAGGCTCATCACCAGCAGGCATTATTGCCCAATTTATCCAACCGGAGACAATGCTCTATCCACCATCGAGTCTACAAAATCCAGGTGCTCGCTGTAGGCACACAAAGGCTTGTATTTTTTAAATATCAATCAAAAAAAAATACATAAGGTTTTCACTTCTGTTTTGCTCTCCCTTCTAATATGTGAAAACAGTTTACCTGACTCTGGCTATGATAACTTTGTTTTCACTTCATCTAAATGCAGTGAATAATCTCGGTCACGGCTCCTGAGATAAACATTAAGAGAATTCATTTGTTGTTCCACACAGCCACAAGATGTTGGTGACACCTGTAATGCCAGGAATGCAACTGCATGCTGAAAATACAATTTGTTTCATTTGTGGACCCTAACATAACAGCCTCCTAAATCCACTTCAGTCATTTTTCTAATAATCAGACCAGTTTTCTGGACAAATACATAATGGCGCAAGAACAGATCTATACTGACAAGCAAGGCCAACTGCATAATGCTTGTCTAAGTGGCAATAAGATTCATTAATTAGGTTGATGCTTTAGAGTGTTGTTCCCCTGCAGCTATATTCTGCTCAAGGGTATTTTCAATAATATTGAATAGATGAAGCAATTACTAAGCAAAATCCAGCAACTGATGGCCAGTGTCAGATTCCTCAGGCCATACTTTCAAAGGGTATATATATTTACTTGAATGAGTGATTGAATTTAGAGGAAAAAAAACAAAGCAAACAAAAACCCCCAGTGAGACAGCTTATGCGTTCTTCACTTTTAGGGGTGTGATGTTTAAAAGAAAGCTTCCAACTCTGCAGCCACAATACTGCAGATACAATTAAGATGTAGAAAGGCTAGCTACAGGATACCTAGCTGCCTGATTGCACATGCAAATCAGGTTGTTTGTGATCTAAAGGCACATACTTACTCTCACAATTAATGGCAGGCAAAGAGCTTTATCTACAGTTATTTGCCCTCTTTATTGACAGCAGTATAAGCAACTTGTAAAAATAATAAAATCTTGAGTCAAGCTAAGTATTTCCTGTTCTGGCATTTGACTTACACGCTACTTATTGGTTTAGCCCAGTAATGTCATTTTTATAAAATGACATATCCCATATGGCATTTAAGTTAAATAAACACAGCCCAATTATTTTGGCTTTACTGTAAACATGTGGAAAGATTTTCTTCTTGTGGATTGTTGGGTTGGCTTTTTTCCTTTCTGCTGCTTGGGTTAGTATGATGTTTATCCTGTGCCTCATTAAAGCCGGGAATGCAAGTAACAGGGTTTTCAGGCAGGAACATTATTCTGAAAGTTGAGGATATCTGTAATTCTAACTGATCTTCCACCTGGCATTAAATCTTGAAAGAATGTCAAGAAATATCTTAAAAACTTGACTTTATATATATGAGGAACAGATGTACCTCTGTAATTTACCCATAAACAAGTAAAACCAAACCTATCAGCTATTGAGGGATACTTGCATGCAAACAGGAGAAAAATTTTAAATTCTTCTGAACTAGACATAGTGCTGTTAAAAAGCTTTAAACTCTGATGTGTTGGTTTTTTTCTTTCTTTCTTGCTTTCTTTTTTTTTTTTTTTTTAGAAACTCACGATGAGGAAGTGCCATCCCACAACTTTCATCCTTAAATAAAACCTTTAGCCACTGCCCTTGGCCTCCAAATTATTCAGTGGAAACCATATATGGTAGAAAAACATGCATGCACAAAATACACAATTTCTGCTCCCAGAAATAGAGAAAGCTCAGTCTGCAAGAGTCTCCTTTAAGGTCGCAGCAACTCAACTGCTGAAAAGAAGTTAACATCATAAAGTAAACTATCACTGAAACCCAGCGGACACTTAACTGAGTTCTCCTAGATTATTTTTCTTTCTTTTGGTTTTAGGCATGCCTTTGGGCAGAAGTGCACGCACTTCACTACTAAGTATTCATCTAGCTGAGCAAAAAAGGGAAGAAGGAAAAAAAAATGAATTTGAAAGAAATTTAATTAAATACTTTAATGGAGTCAAATTTCAAAAGTCAGTTCTAAAAATCAAGTTTGGGGCAGTCCAATACTTAAGAGTGGCCAACTTTTAAATGTTCTCTTTATTCTTCACAGATTAATACATATATTTTTCTTTTTTAGGATGGTAGGCCCACTCCTTCTTCTTCCAGCTGCCTTTATCATCTACTTACCTAAAAACTAAGCATGACCACGGACACAGCAGAGGAAGCGGATTCAAGGACATAAACAAAAAGCTACTTCAAAGTAATCCTCACAGAAACAGCACACCCAACTTGGGAACAGTAATTCAGAATAAATCAGCTAAAGACAAACACGTGTGAGGAATTCACGTAGTAGGAAATCCTCCAGGCTAATGGGTTTTCCAAGTTTGATAAGAGAATGAAGAGAATGTCCAGGTAGGTGATCAGATGGGGTATCTTTGTTCTTGTAAGTAGGCTGTGCTGCTTTCTGTAATGAGCCAGAACATCGACATTTGAATTACGTGTCTATGAAGTAATCCTTTCATTCCCTTATCTAGAAGAAGCAGAATGAAAAGCAACAAAGAAATCAGCTGGTTTCTGACTACAGATTTTCAGTGCAAATTATTAAACTGAGAATGGAGTAAGATGTACATCAGTAGCTGACAGCACATGAGCTCTTGCACTGTACTCTATTATTTCCCAGTTACCTTGTGTCATGATTATGGCAGGCTTCTTTCTGTTTCCTTGGTGTTTTCTAGTCCTCCTTCAAGACTGCAAAACGAGACCACTGAAAACTTTCGCTGCCACAGCACCGGCCAGGCTGGCTCCCCGCAGTGTCAGGTGGTCAGCTCCGGCTGCCCGTCCCAGCCCGAAGGCCGTGTGTGCCGCTGCTGCCTCCCACCCGGCTCCAAATGTACGTACACCTGCCTATCTCGTTTATCATCTTCTCCCATTTACATACGTTCAGCCTTGAAGAACCCTCTTAATTAGTCAAAGCTAGCATTGTCTTCCTTCTCCTGCCTCACAGCCCTTTCCAAAAAATAAAAAATAAAAAAAAGGCCTAAAAAACGAAAACAAAAACAAACACCACCACCACCAAAAGATTCTGGACAGATTTTCTTACCAACCTGCTCTAACACAATGTCTGAGCAGCAGATTGAACAGTTACCCAAATACATCTCCTATTTGTTTTATTAATCACTCATTTCAAGATATAAGCTGGGAGACCCCATACACGGCCAGGATCCCACTATGCTGATGCTTTATAAACTCAGGTCAGGAAAATTAGGATCTCCACCACAAAGATTATTTGCACTTTAATTAAAGATAAAGAGGTAGATACAGAAGAAGACAAGGATGCAGTGAGCCAATATTAGTCAGTATGTGTAGGCACATAAACATTAACAATACATGTTTGTTTGTTTAAAGACATTTCTTTCTGTATGACCTAAATGTCATCACAACGTACATCTGAAAGTGATCAGGATGTCTAATATCTGAAAGACATTCATCAGCACTTTGCCACAACCTAGATTATATGAAAGTCCTCATGCTACAGTAGAGAACATATCTCAAATCTGTATTTGAGGAAACAGTTGTAAGCAGTATTCGTAACTATTCTTCTCCCTCCTTCTATAAGCTTTGATCATGGAGACTTAAGAAATACATTCTACCATGCTTTGATTTCACTCAAGTTTTTTTTTGTTTGTTTAAAGCAGTGAATAAAGATGACAGGCAAATAGTCTAATTAGCACAAACATCTTGTTTCTTGAAACTTCCAACAAATTTTAAAAGTTTTTTGCTCAGTATTATGATGATACTCTCCATTACCAGCCCCAAACTAGTACGCACCTGTCTTCTGCCACAATGACAGTTTTCTCTTCCATTTATACAAGGAAGTGAGCTTTCGACATCTGCATCATCCCTGACCCTGACGTGGAAGGCACGGGGTGCTCACGAAGTCAAAGGACAGCAGCACCCCTGCATCCTCTCACCAGCCTCTCAGGTCCCGCGGGGTCAGTAAACTGTATTTGGGTAACGCACATCTGCTGGCAGTCACTCAGACCTGATTTGCAAAGCTCAAGGGTCAAAGTGTATTTGATTTCACTTGGCAGTTTCCTCCAATGGTAAGTCCCCCACCTGTTCAAAAATAACATCAGGGCTCTTACTTAAATTCGGGTATTTTGTTTTTCTGTCAACCCCCCGTTATTCCCTTCTCCAGTAAGGAGGGAAGGGACAATAATCACCAAGATGGACTGCAAACAACCCCAGTGGATCAGCAGGACTTTATGACAAGTTTCTTGCATGTGGCTAAGCACGTCAAAATGAATCATGACAAACCTTATTAGCGCACAAAAGACATCACCACCGGAATGCCATCAGCCTGAAGCGTAAGGTGACAGAGCCCTCACAGCATCGAGCACTTGTGATAACTGAAGTCTGAAAACATTTCACAGACTGCTGAAATACCAATTTGTATTTAAGCAATATTGACTTACCACAGATCACACAAAAAGTGTGATTAGAGCAACACTTACGTGTTTTGTTGTTGGACTTCCAGTTTTGCTTTTGATTAAAGGCCATATAATTTTAGTTTTGTATTTGATTAAAGGCCATACAATTTTAACCTACAGAAGCAGGCAAGATTATTCATCTAATGTCATCCTTTGGAAGACTGTTTCTCCAGTGCTAATAAGGGAATTTAATTAGATGGACAAGCATTGACAGCAATCCTTTTCCAATATATTTAGTATTGAAATAAGTCTGCGTCTTCCAAGATTTACAGAGGAAATCCACTATTCAAGTTAACGGGGAAAAATATCTGAAGGTTTTGACTCTCCAAGATGTAAGCTCTTGCTTTTCCAATACCATTTGTGACACACACCACAGCTACAAACGACTACACCAACTGCTCCGACGAACCCGCCGTTCCAGCGCGTACACTGTAAAAGTTTCGCCGAGCTGATTTCGCCCTCGGCGTTCAGAAGCATCGCGGATGGCCCGGCAGCCAGAGCGCCCAGGAGGGCCCCAGCAGCACCCACCACGTGCGCGCTGCACCAGCACCCAAAGCCCCTGGCCGGAGCAGAGCTGCTGTGCACGAGGGCACAGCACAAACGCAGAGCGGCTCAGCCACTTCCAGGGTATTGACAGAGGAAAAGCACATGCGCATGCATGAAATACACAAAGAACGGCACAAAGGCTTGTGCTTTCTAAAATTGCGTAGGGAACGAGCCTGCCAGCAGGCTGATAAAACGCTTGAGATAAAGTGTAATCAATAGCAGTGCTGTACCTTTAAAAACCAGCAAGTACAACACGATCAATTCATATCACACTGAACTACCGTAACACAAATCTGCAACTACAATACGCTAATTTAATGATAATTTATCAAGTGCTCACATTTCAACTACCATTGTTCATGGCAGAATGAAGCCTGTGTAAAAATATGTCATGAGTCAATATGGCATTCGACTGAAGAGAAAAGACCCACATCATTAAAATTTTAAGTAAGCCTTCATTAAATAAAATACATGAAATTAGCTCCTTCAAAAGAATTTAATTAGTTAACACATGCAGGTTAAATTCACAATCTGCCATTGTGGTTTTTTAAGCCATTCATTTTCTTAAAGCTTTGTCATAAGAAGGATTTTTTTGTTATTATTATTTTTATAGTACTGCTGGAAACCACGGTTCCTTTATGAAAAGGACAAAGTATCCCTTGCAAACAGCAAGAAACATTTTCCTTGCTACTGTACATGAAGTGCTGCCTTGTTAAGGCAATTTCAATCATTTTACGCATCTTCATTAAGTCCGAGGTACGGTTCAGCTTTTCACAGAGAGAAACCTCAACAGCTGCAGAGAAAGGGAGGACAACAGATCCCTACACAGAAAAGACGAATTACCAGTTGTCTAGCTGGAAATGAAAGCTCTGGGAAGACCCATCTGCAGTCTGTCATTACAAATCATGATAATTATGTGAGCTCTCAGTCCATATATAACATTTCAATACCTATGAAGAGCTGCAGTATGCAGTATGCAACGTCCACAACACAAAAACATCACCAGGTCATTTTGCGAAGCTTCAGGCTACTTGTAACACCGAGAGGAGATGAATCAATACAATGCTATCAGTAAAACAGTTTGATTCCTGCACAGTTAAGCGTATGGCCACTTCTATATTTCAATCCCCTCAGGTCAATATAATTTTACACAGTTACCCAATTCTCAGCAGTGAAATGACACTGGTGTATGTTTCAGATATTCTAGAGCACTTATTTCTACATGGGGGATTAAAAAAAAAATCACTTTTTTCTATTTGGTTCAAAAACTTGGATCTTTGGCACAGTCTTAAATGCAAGCATTTTTTTTTACCCCAGCTCCAGTAAATTCAGTTACTCTAGACCAAATCCCACGTGTCTTATTCACCCAGCACTGAAACAGGGGTTTGAAAAGAAAAGTAAGTCAAACCTGGGTTTGGAATTTCATCTAAAGTAAATCTGAAGCATAAAATAAAATGTAATTTCTGCCTACTTAAAAAAATCAGCCCATTTAAGCAAATTGAACTATTCAGGAATAAATTCTGCTGGGTTACTCACCACGAGGGCTGAAGAAACTGCAAATGTTGCCAGCAAAGACTAACTGTATAATTAATGCAACATTTTCTGCATATCCAAGTAGTTCTTCATGAATACTTTTAACATCCAGCTTCCATCAGGGTGTGCAACCAAATAAGGCCTCAGGTTAATCAGGCACCTCCAAAGAGCTGCATTTTTTGCATAAAGAAGAGCAAACAAGTACACCTTCAAAGTTGAAGAAGTAGTAATTGTCATCTCTAACAACTCCAGTACTCCAGAGCAGGGAACACTGACAAAGAAGCTCTTTCAGACACAAGTCCACTTTCCTTGATTTAATTTGACAACATCCCAGTGAAACAGTATAATCCTATTATTGGACCAGTCACGGGCACCATGAAGTAAGATAACCAACTTCAGCAAGACAGGATTGCATCCCCAAAACACAACTTCATTTTGCTACCAATTACATCTCATCCGTTTCCTCCCTTTTTTTTCCTTTTTCTTTTTTCTTATGCACCTGCACCATACACAACAGACTAAGAAATATCAGTCCACTCAAAGGCAAAAAGATTGTTTATTCCTGTATTCAGTTCTTAAAAAAAAATAAAAATTATTAACTAAAATTTCCATCAAACACCATCCACTCTCCTGCTGTTGCTCTTTTAAAACATTTGGTTTCCTTAAATACTTGAAGAATGTCAGAAATAAGAGGGGCAAAGCCCATCTGTATATACAGTGCAATTACCTTGCCATGTATCTCTTATTAGGAAATTACATTAATGCATTTCTAGCATCAAATTGTAATAGTTTAAAAGTTAGCAGAAAAGGTCTAATTGTTAAGAAACACAGCACACGTTTATGAAAAGACACAGTTGCACTAACCCATATTTTTTTATATTTTGTTACATTATCAAAACTTGTAACTTTCCTCTGAAGAAGTTTCATAATTGCAAATTGTCAGACAGTAAAACTTCAGTGATCTCTGTACTCTGCTTTGCTCCTAAATAATGAACTAAACTGTCAAGGATACGTACAGGAGGAAGAAGCCTTTATATTTTACTAGAAGACTAAGCTCATGAAAATCCAACTGCATCAATCCTTCTTTTATTATTATTCTTTCAAACTTCCAAAATCAAATAACTTTCTTGAGCTTGGCTAGAGCCTTCTGAATAGAAATTCCACTGGGGAAAGAAGTTTTAGATTAACAGCACAATACATTCAGAAATCAATAGATAAACCTTTTGCTCAGCTACACTACCTGATATTGTGAGACTGGAACTAGGTCTCAGAAAATAGAACAAACTGCTCAGAAGCAACTTTCCTGATCTGTCCATTTTTGTTTTGGAATTGAAACCAGCAACATGAACCTTATTTCTGTACCATACTTAGGGAATTACTGTAATGAAAAATATTCTGACTGGATAATACTTTTTAATTGTAAAAATGCATCCGTCTCTGTGTTAAAAACAGGAGGGTTTTGTTTGTTTGTTTAAACTACATGGATAACACTGAAAAGCAGTAAGGCAGCTCAGAGATAACCACATGTATGGGGTGCCTGTCTTTCCGATATAATTCAAGCCCTTAAAGTCAGAAAACAACGTGATTAGATACTCAGGCCTGGGAGAAGAGAGAGAGTGAAACTTCTAAACCTATTGTGAAAATTCTTTAAGCCTGGTCTCAACTTCATTTGAACATCTGGATTAGACAGCATCGACTTAAAGTGCTCTTTATGTTGGAAGCAGGCTGGCTTTTACTTTTTGATCTGTTTGACCTCTTATCCCCTCATTAACAGTGGTGCTTTCTCCATTCACCAGAACAGAACCCTTTTTGGATTGATTGTGAACATTGGAGGGGAGAGGATAAATCAGAGCAGCATCCATGCTGCACTGAAGAAAGCCAGACCAATTCTGCTATGAGCTGCAACCATGAAGCCCAACCGGAGAGCTGGCTATGCTTTTTGAATACACGAAGCCAGCACTCATCACTGAGCAGAAAACAGGCTTTTTTCTCTACCCGCGTGCTGCACTCACAGATGTCCCACATCTCAGCCCCCTAGGATGTGAACAAGATGCAACTCGCCACAAAGTGCATCCCACTGCCTCACCCCCTTGGGTCAGTTCCAACCCCATTCAGAATAGACAAGAAATGTCCCTATACAGAGACACAAAAGGAAATGGATTTCCAGGTCCCAAAATTCTGTCAAACCACTCAAACATCTTTCATGGCACAACCCCCCAAACTCAGACAGGATAACTCACTGATACTAATGTTGTGTTATATTCAGTAAAAAACTTACATTCTTTATTATCCTATAGTTCTGTAAGGCAAAAACGTTGCCATGACAAACAAATACAGTGGAGTTTTTATACTAACGATCCTCATGATATACCTTAATTCAATTAATGGAACCTTATTTTATTATGTATCAGCCAGAAAATCAAAATATTTTCAGCACTGCTGGCATTAGCCTTGTGAAGCCACAGATGAATCCGAAAACCCTTTGCAGTGAAGCAGACGAGCTCTGCGCACAGCCAGACCATTCAGATGCCATGGGCTGGGATACCATGTTATAAGACTGTAAAACCACGGCCTGTGGCTCCAGTCCAGCCTGCAGAGTAATTTAATCTAGCTCACAAAGAAATGAGGAAAATGGCCTCTGCTGTGCTGAATCAGCAGTGCTGGAAGCCATGCCACCCTCTATCACTTAGTAAGAGAAAGCTTTGTTTGTAGTGCCAACTCAGTGTAGAGCAACTATTGGGTAAAAGAAAAGACCAGCAGGAATATTATGTGCCAGATTTTCAGTAGATGTAAGTCAGAACAGTTCCAATGACTTCAGGAGCTGCACTGATTTACATCACTTCAGGATTATAAGGATTTACATCCACTGGAAGTTTCACTTTTTTTTTTTTTTTGTCTTTTAATTAAAAGAATAGTGTAGACTTGGCAGTATTATGAGTCTTCAACAGACCAAGAATCAGGAAGGAAAAAGTTTTGTAAAGCTCGGGGAAAGGCAATAAGCCTTTTTTTAGTTTAAAAAGAACTGTGGCTAAATTAAAATTCACAAGACATACTCATGGATAGACCAGAATTTATGTAATATTCATAAATATTTATAAATATATACTTTTACTCTTTGGAGCTACCTAAATATAACAATGGCAAAACAAACAAACAAACAAACAAACCACCAACAACAAAAGAGAGAAAGAAAACTTTGTTCATGCAATCTGATTATATACCATGAAAAGCTATCAGACAGATGTTATCCCTATTTATCAGTCACGACTAGGGCCGAAACAAATGCCATGTATTACTTCATTTTATTTTTTCTCCTTACTGTAAGTGCCAAAAAAAGTGATTGCCATTGGGATTAGGAAAAAACACATGACTGGAAAAAACAGGGGGTATTGCTCGTCAGGAAGCAAGCCAACTAGGTCAAAGTTTGGTTTGCTCCGATTTCTAAATAAACTCATAACTACAACATAACATCTCGCTGATCTCAGAGCAGTTTCTGTTGCTTATCTGCTCAGCTATCAAAGAAAGCTCCATAATAAAATAAAAAAAGCTTTTTGCCCAAGACTGTGTGCGCCTTAGAAATGTGCACATATAAAATCTATTTCCTCAGTAGAATCGCAGGTTACCATGATGGGGAAAGAACAGAAGGAAAGTGAGGATCCCTCTGGTAGAGGAGATCCTTCAATGGGTGACAGATGTATGTTTTAAGGCTGAAAGTGAACAGCTCCTTTAGGCACAGCCATGTGAAAAATGACATGCAGTTGCTCTTCATGCTATTTCTGTGGCACAATGACCCTCTCCAAAGCCAGCTGAGCCTTCAGAAACACTTCAAATTAGGCTTGTAAAAAAAGCCAGAAGACTGCTTACTTGTGCAACTTGGCTGATGTGCTACACAAGAACTTAAAAAAAATTGTTTCAAAAAACCACCTAACCAAAGAGCTTAAACCAAAATGCGTCCACATTCAAGAAATGTAGCTTCATTCCTCCATATCTTTTTCAGTGTTCACCTCTGAACAGGTAAGTATTAAATCTCCTGCTTCCAATGAGTCCTGTTTCAAAGTTTTCTTCAAAGGTTTCTGCAACTTTAGAAGTATTAAATTTTATACCTCCTAAGCTATTTATTAGCTAGGGATGTACTTAAATGACATTCATCAGATACTAACTTTTTTGAGCGTGCGTTACTGATTTGGGTGTGTAACCTTGAGCTTTGTTTTGTGTATTTATTTTTAAGACAGCTCTCCCTAGAACAGTAGGTTCTTGGTGTGTGGATTCCCTACAAATTTGGAGGTGTAGACACACATGTTGCAATCAGAAGCTGTTCACAAAGGACCCCAATGCAGATGAAAGGTTGAAAATTCACCTTGATGGTTAATAAACAGTGGCAGAAATCTCGTCTTCTCTTTACATCTCAGTAACACCCACCACTTCTTGAGTTGTCGAGGCACAACAGGAACCATGGCGCAGCAGTTCTGTGGAGCACTCCAGGTCTCAGCATTCCACACCTCTTCTCCCCATGCCACCCCCCCATTTCTTTTTTTTTTTTTTAAAGAAGCAACCCCACTCCACAGATGTTAAATTCTCCCTCTTACAATTGCATTGCCAAAGGATGCTACTGCTGAATTAACAGAATTTTGCTTCGTCATCATGTCTCCCAAGGCAATGAAACTTGCTATGTTATAAAGGTAAAACCAGCTGTGCCACTACTGCTCAATTCTGCTGCTTTTTAACAGGATAAAACCAACATTATGCTGCAATTCACAGTAGAAAGGGAAAATAAAACTTTGTTTTATTGAAAATACGAAGAAAAATTATTCTAGTAAAATGCATTGTCTGCATCGAGCTTTGATAGAACACAGCAGTTAATTCACCACTCTCGGAAATTCCTGCACAGACTCAGGCAATGGGTATTAGTGATCAGTTCAGGATTAAACCTCTATTTTATGTCTAACACAAAACCCAACATTTCTAACTGCCCCATACAATCCTTCTACTTGGGTTTCTATATCAAAATCATGCTGTACGACCAGAACAGCTTGCTTATTATTGGGTGTAGCAACCAGCCCTTTAACTTTCATTTTCTCTTATGTTTCAGACTCCAGGCAAACAACAACAACAAAACCCTCTTTCAGTAAACTTTACATAGAGATAATCAATCTACTATCCAGTTATTTGAACAAGCATCTAGAGTTTAGTGATCTCTAGATGAGAGGGAGATGAGAAACCCTGATGAGGGTTTCATGTTGCAGTTTGAACACGGTATCAGGAAATCCTTGGGTGCAATTCAAATATTTTCAACAGTCGTCATCCTTGAAGAAGACTTCATCACATGAAATCTTACCATGACCAATGGTTTCTCCTTTGTCCAAACAACTGTACACACAGCTTTCTTCATCCCCAACCTGTTCCTTCCTTCTCTCCCCAGAAAAGAAAAACAAAACCAAGAAGTCATTTTTTTTTAATGTCACTTACTCACATTTCTTTATCTTCTACAGAGGATCAAAAAGCAAAAAAAAGCCATTTAATCCATTGAAGAAATCTTCATAAAAAGAAATGAAAGAATAATTCCCCTCCATAACTCAAGCATAGAAAAAGAAAGAAAGAAAGAAAGAACGAACAAACGAACGAACGAAATGCTGCAGACAAGCAAAACAGTTGCCTTTCATGTGTAACTTTGTAAACCTTCTGTTTTCAAGGAAGCTATGCAACCAGCCACCATTAGTCTCCTGAAAGACGTGTAGTAAGGCATTCAGGACCTGAAATGATGACTTTTTCTGATTCCCCAAGGAAGCAGTTTCACGGGGGAAGGAAATACTATATAAATAATTTTCCATCTTGAAATCCACTAGCCCTACTCTCTTTCCTTCCCCCTGAAGTGAGATGTTCCAGAAGCAGATCTTAGCAGTAGAGGGAGTTTCTACCTCTAGCACACAGACCAGCATGCACCCACCTCTTTCCAGTTACTAAACAAACAAACAAAACAAAACAAAGAAAAACACCACACAAAAACAGAAGTACAACAGGCAAAATTAAAGACACTAAACAGTAAAATATTAAAGTGTGGGCTGGGCCTTCTAACAAGCTTAATGAATAACATAGTTATGATAAAACAGTGCAATATCTAACTACTTCTGTGTAGAGCAAAGACCTTGGCCTCATCACATCACAAGATCACAGGATGGGAAATGGGACACTGCAAAGGTCAAAATCCCCTACCCTCGGAACCATAAGAACACATACTATGCCCTAAGAGTCCATACTCTACGTATAGGAATAACACTCCCATTTACTGCTCTGGTCTTAATTTAACCCTGTTCTTTCAACTCACGTTGGGATTAGTAACAGCTCCTTCAACACAAATGTCCTCTTCTGAGTGGACGTCACTAGAGACGGGGATGCCCGCCTGAAAAGCATGTCCAGTAGCCCACAGACAGGCCTCTGGTGCTGGCCATCACTTGTGTTGGGCCATTTAAAAAAAGAAAAAGAAAAAGAAAAAAACAACTACAAATGAAGTATGTGCAATACGGGAATGAGAAATGAAACACTCCTTCCCCTCCCCTCCCACAGCAATAGCATCTTATTTAACTTGCATGAATCTATCCTAGGCTTTTAATTTGGGATATTTCTAGATGTTGAAAATTCAAGGATCTCAATTTTTGTAACCCTCAAGTTATAAACACTAGAAAAATTACTGACAAACTGAGTCATTTAGATTTATCTGTGTTCCTACATATCTCGAACAAATGACTTCAAGACATAAGAGGCTCAGATTACAAGCCACTATTGTAATTTTAGTTATTTCAATAACTATACCCAGAGCGTAAGTTTTAATGGTTCATGGCCAAAGCAGAAGGATATATCACATGGGCTCTGCAACAGTCTGTTCTGAACTGGTTTTGCTCAGTGCTTTATTAACAGAACAGATAAAGGAATGCAGCATACGTTTGTTACATCTGTGAATGATATGAAAACAGGGTGCAACTGGAGCTCTGTTGGAGGTCAAGATTAGAATTCAAAACAATCCTAAGAAGTCAGAGATCAGATTGATTAAAAAAAAAAAAGATGCAATTCAATGGCAGCAAGGTAACCCAATTCAGGAGGATTAATCAACTGTGCACATAGAAAATAACTGGGTAGGCAGCAGCTCTTCAAAAAATGATGTGGGAGGTTATACTGGATCACAAGCTGAACATGAGTCAACAGTGCCATACTGTTAAAAAACAAAATAAAACAAAACAATCCTCATATAAGATAAATCAACTGTAATATTGCCTGCAAAACAGGTGAAGGAATCCTCCTTGTCCGGTCAGCACCGCAAGACTGCTGGCACAGTCAGATCCACTCGGGGCATCATGCTAGTAGCAAAGGCAGGGGCTCAGAGAAGGGAGCCCAGGCACGACAAATGAAAAGGAACAAATGAGTGGTTCAGCCTACAGAAGCTAAGAAGAAAACATTTTTGAAGTGTGTGGAAAAAAAAAAAAAACACATGAAAAAGCAACAACTATCCTATGATGAATAAGACAAATAGCAACAGGTTTAAATTGCATTAAGAGACCATCAGTTTAAACATGAAGGAAAAAGAGGGAAGCAATATATTGGCTGGGGTCCCTGGGACCAGACCTTCCAGACCACACGGGACCAGCTGATTACAAAGGAGCTGCTCATGCCTTGAGGCAGCAGCATGCATTAGACTTCCTCGTGAGCTCTTCTGGCCTTATTTTTCTCCGAGTTCATGAAACACCACTGAACAGATGGCAACTAGCACGAGCAGGCTCAGGTAATATCACAGACAGCTCCCAGCGAAATCAGTGAGACTTGCTGGAAAAGTTCTGTGGCCAGAAGAAACTACAGGGCAGGTATCAGCCACTCAGGGCTGATTTATATGGGGTCATCTATTAACAATTGCTTTAACCACACTGGGAACAAAGAGGTTATTACATTCTACGCTTTAAATTAGTCCTCATTTGCACTTATTGAGGTGCATCCATTTCTTTATTTTCTAACATCTTCACAAGCTCATTTGTTGATGTTTTAACTTCATATACCAAGAATCCCAATATGCTTTTCCTGCTAAATGGCGAGTAAAAAATTGTTTATTTCACTGACCTGCCTTTTATGATCCTCTAGCCATGAACTGACAGAGGGAGCTGATACATAGCTTTCTATGGAACAATTTTTGTAATCTTGACTATTTATCTTTGGATAATTGCTATATTCATAATTATTTTAAAGACAATTTTGTTTAATAAGGATTGGAATTGCTACTAGACAAACTCAGTATAACAAAATTTTAGACTAAAGTAATTTTTGTGACTAATCTATGAGCTGCTACAAAATTGTGATTTATAATAGGCATAGTAATAGCCTTAATGATTGCAGTGCTTCCGGGTATCAATGAAACGCACAGATTGGCTCATTTCAAAGCAGAAAGGGCATTTTTTTTCTGCTTCATGGGTGGCCCATACATATCTTCAGGGTCCTTGGAGGAGCTTCCAACATTCCCACTGTGCGTTCCACATACTGGCTTCTATTACCATGCTAATGTTAATAGGCTGTAGTATATGTGACCCTCTGAGCAGCAGCATAACTAGCAGAGTGCTGAATTACTGCCACTGGCTCTCTATTACAAAATGCTGGCAAGTGGTGAGGAACAGTGGCAGGAAAGTAGTGAGGGCAAAGCAAAAATAATTAGAATTTTGTATTGGAAGGGAGCAGAAAGCAGACATCTAAACAGGCTGGCAAAAAGAGAATCTGGAGCCTGGGGTCACAAGGCACAGGGCAGCAAGAGCGGCTGAGAGTCTCCATTTTCGAAGACAGTGCAGCCCATATGCCAGAACATTTGCTCCTTCTCTCTCCCTCTGTGCAATTACAATTCAAAATTAATAAATAAATTAGGGACAGTGAATATAAGCAAGAAAAATCACAAAGCCTGTGGCAAAAAGAAATCTTGTTTGACCCAACTATTTTTTATGTTGCAGAAAAACTCACTTGGGAAAGATTCTGCTGAAAGAAGCGAAGCAGCCAGTACTGATGACAAATATTTTGGGAAAACAGAAACTCCATATGTTCTCCTTTTATTCTACTAAAAATAAAGAGAAAATCAAAAGCTTTTTGAATTTAAGTGTAAGATTTCCTTATGCCAGGAGACAAACTATGCTTGAGTTAAGTCTGGACATTAATGGAAGCAAATAGCAGAATAGTAGTCCCTTGTGTTTCAATTATTCTCTCTTTAGAAGTTATGCTTCCAAGAAGTTACTGAAACACCATTTCCCTATATGAATCTTGTTTTTTTCCTTTTCTTTTCTTTTTTTTTTTTTTTTGCGCACAGACTGTTGCAATGTTTTTATTTAAAGCCATTTGATCTATATCTGCAGAAAAGCTCAGTTCATCACTCTAACTTCTCATATACTCACCTGCAAAGTGTTTCATGGAACCAAGGCATGGGTGAGGCTGGAAGGACCTCTGGAGAGCATCTGATCCCACGTCCTGCTCGGCAGAGGTTCAGCTGAAGCAGGCTGCAGGACTGCGTCCAGTTGGGTTGTGAGCATCTCCAAGCACGGAGACTCCACAACCTCTCTGATCAACCTGTTCCAGTCTTTGACAACCCTCAAACCAAAAAAGTTTTTTCTCACGTTTAAACAGAATTTCCTGCATTTCAGTTTGTGCCTATTTCTTTCTGCCCTTTCTCTGTGCATCACTGAGAAGAGCCTGGCTCTGTCATCCCTACGCCCTCCCACCGCAAGGTATCTATACACAATGACGAAATCTCCCCCGAGACCTCTCTTCGCCAGGCTAAACAATGCCAGCTCTCTGAGCCTCTCCTTTTGGAAATACTAATAAATAAATATTTAAACAAAATTCCAAACCCAAAATATCAGTGTATTCTGAGCAGTAAGAAAACCATCTGATGGCACAGCTGGCCAATGACACTTCTGATCTCTACCTGAAAAAGCAGAGACTGGGGGGTCATTTAAGCACAAAAAGGAAAATTGAATGTGAAACAAAATGGTCTTCAAATCCTTCAGCTGGTGTATAACAGGTTTACGTACACTAAAAACAGGTATAGATCAAGCCCAACAAGCCAGCATAAATTCCTATTGCAGTGTTCAAGATCAGGCCCTTGGAGAAATTAAGTCTCTAGTCACCGGTAAAGGCTCATCTTAGTTTCCTTGTCAAACCATTCCAAACTGGAGTTCCAAAATGCAAATATTGGTCTTTATTTTTCAATCACTGCTTTCTGGCCTTTGTTCTTACTATTACCATTTGTGTAAAAATATATCTATATTTTTTTTAAACAGGAATAGCACTAATTCTGAATATACCTGTATCCTCAAATTGAAGAGAAACATCTTTCTTTCCCTATATTACTCAAATTCTTTCTATCATGTGAAAAAAATATTAAAAAGTAAATTTCCAATGAAATCCTCTGTACTTTAAATCTCTTCTTACCCTTTAAATGAGATTTTTAAGTACTATCTAAATTACTACAATATTCTATGGCCCATGCACACGGCCCAAGCTACTGTAGAACTAGGTACTTCACAATCTTTAGTTTGCAATGAAATAAGCTACCTCTAGAAAAATACTATGCTCATTTTCAGAGAGGAAATTAAGGCAGAAGGAGGCTTGCACATAAATATCAATGAAATTAGGCTATGAGAACTGGCATTAGGTCAATGAAAATTAAGCAAGAAAACACTTCACTGCTAGAATAATTTTCATTTACCACATGCAAAAAACAGAATTTCCAGAATGCTTTCAGCATCTGCTCAGTGAGATCAGAGCTCGTGAGCTCTGTCAGCAGCAGTCTGTTTCCGAACACAGAAGTGACTTTGAAATTAACATTTTTTAACCTTAAGAGACCTCACCTTATTGGTTGGGAGTTCAAAACGCCAGGTATTTCACAATAAACAACAAATTTATGCCAGTTCAGACATGGCTTATTTCCTAACAGCCTAAGCATAAAAAAATAAATTATTCATTAGAAATTCTTGTTTCTTTTTCTTCCTTAATATCTATTTGTTCAGAGTGCCTAATTTGAAGCAGCTCAATTCTTCAAAAGACAAATTCCCCCCCCCCCACTGGAAAAAAAAAAAAAAACAGCAGCTCTGAGTCTGTTTTTGGAGAAGTAGATTTATTCAGATAAAAATCAGCTGCCTTCCCAGAATGCAGAAAAAAGTAATTTTACTTGGGTTTGAAGAATTTGGTTCAAAGCTCTGAACTAGAAAGCAATATATACAGTTATTAAACAGTGTAAGGGGATTAACTCTACAGAGTGTTATTGACTACTCTGGTCTCATTAACTGGCATTTTATTTAGATAAAAATGTCAACTTAAACATCATATTTTTGTGTCAGAAGTTAGATCTGAAGAATAACGTTAAATATAAATATGCATCAGCAGTTCCCCAGCCTGCGGCAGCTCTTTCCAGGGTCTCCCCTGAAACTCGTGATTGGTTTGCAACATGCCCACCGAGAGACACTGCTTTTTAAAGAAGTTGTCCTGTGGAATGGGAGAAGGGTTTGCTGAGAAGCAGCTTCACTCGAGCACGTATGAGCTTAACGCAGAAAGCTGATGTCTCTGCCTCTTTTTCCTCCAAGAAAGGAATGAAGAAAGGTTAGGGAAAGAGCTCTGGGTTCCCGGTGGACTTTCGCCTACTTTCAGATTTTATTATGGAACTGTGAAGCTAATTATGTGTACGATAACTTCAGTAACTACTTTTCATGCAGAATCACAGACCAGAAAATAATGAAAACATGAATGGAAAAGTCTCCCTTTTAAACTCGGAGCATCTCACAGAAGGCACTGGATACGTCAGCAGGCTGCAGCAAAATTTCCGCACTGCAACGCGGACCGAGTGACCCTTCAGAGGTGTTCAAAGCCCTACCGAACACCGGAACAAACCCCAACAGCCCTCATGGTTCTTGCTTCCTAAAAACACCCATACGATGCCAGAGGGCACTCAGAAAACAGAGGCATAACGGAGCACCCCTGACCAGCCAGCAGACCCCACAGCAGGGTACTTGCATATTTTTTGGATTCTATATCCAAGAAAAATGGGAAAACATGCATACAAAAGGGCAAACATCCCCGTTAGCCAATTCACATCTCAGGGCCATGCAGTACTGCAGATACACGCTCCCTGTCAATACCCCTGTTGAATCTTTGGGCACTTGCTAGGTTATCATCATGTGTTAGTGCAGGGGTGTGCTCCTTCCTTCAGGGCATTTTACAAAACTATCAGCATTCCTCCCAAAAGACTTACCTGTATCATTCTTTCTGCAGTGCCCAAACTTCACATATGCGGTAGTATTTCTGATTATTTTCAAGGACAGCTGTTGGTACATTTCACTAATGCACTCCTCAGGACACACTCAATCTCCTGTATCATCTTGACCATAAGAATGCAGTACATTTACCTCCCAAAGGAGGTGCAGTACACATCCCTGCAGTTACTACTGAATGAATTACTAGCAACCAGCCCCAAACAGCTTGCAAAGGTTTGTTCAGGTTCCACCACTGTTCCTCCACTCCCCTTTTTTTGTTTGTTTGTTTAACTGAAGGTTTGCTTTTAGAATATCACACGAGGACTGGGCTGTCGGGGTGTTTGGTCTAGCTGTTCTGTACTTCCTAAACAGCCTCTAAGTTTTACTGTTGGAGGTGATGAGGGCTGAGCAGAGTGGAGGTTTTGAAGCGTCTGTGGGGACAACAAAAGGCCGCCATGCTGAATTCATATGAAAAAAAACAGATATTTCAGTAAAAATTAAATATTTATTTGTTTTTAACTAAGAGGTACGTCAGTGAAAACCCTTGTGTAGAAACAATTATGATTTTATACATTTGCCTGAAGTTTGGCTACCTTTGGTTTCACACACTTGCTTAAGCAGCACAAGCTGGCACAGTTTATTCATCTTCCTGTACGAAAATAAACTCTGCTTCCACGCGCTTTTACCCAAACGTAGCTGCCTACACAAGCAAAGTTATTCCATATAGGCACTATTTAGGATGGGCAACAGAAACATGAATCACTGCAGATGAAGAGATGCAAAGAAAAACAAAAAAGGGGCCGTATGTCTCAACTGCTTACGTTGTCTCTTGGCTGTAGGGAAAGCTATGACACGCGTACTAGTAATGTTGTTTAGCTGTATTTCTGAAAGGTGACCAGGGATAACTGTGATGCCACCAGGCTGGAAAAATCATGCAGTTAGCACCGTGACGTCATTCCACCCACTGCTGGTTGCCATGGTCTCACCAATGCCAATAAAACTTGAACTTCTAATTTTCAAAAATGTTTTTTTTTTAATTATAATCTTTAAAAATCTTATAAAAACAAAAGGGCATCAACCCAGTATCAAGAGTATCATTCCCCTCAGATCATGCTGCATACCAGTTTCAGCATCCTACTGCTTATTTTTCTTTTTCTTTCCCTACGAGGCCACCTGGTCATCTTTCCCGTTCATCTGAGCATCAACTCAGGGATCAGATCCCCTGAGTCAGTCCCAAACTGTCCTCGGTGCAGTACTGCATGTCATTGCTCCCCACCCCTAGGGACCAATGTTCTCACCACTTTAAGTTAACATTAATAATTAACAAAGAGAAAAAGATACCCACGCTGTAATTGTCCTCTGTCATACAGCAGCTTTGAGATTTTTCCTAAGGCTAAGGAAGAAAATAGTCAACCAACCTATTTTAAACATTATCATGCATCAGTGATCACTCTCAGTTTATTATCCTCCAAACAAAAACAATGACAAAAAAATCAACTGATTATACTCCAATAACTTTTATTAGGAGATGGCATTTCTAAGGAAGGTACAGACTTCACAAATTATCTTAGCTAATACCCCATCATCAGGCTACAATGTTTGGCAGTGATGTGTAGTATGTGGCATTTGTGGCCCTATTGGGGAAAACTATTTTAAGTCTAATTAACATGAAATTTTCAGAATGCAAATGCTTTTCATTTATACATAAAACAAAATGCCATGACATTTCTCCCATGCATTTATCATAAACAAGTTAATTACTGTGTAACAAATAGCTCCTGCTAGAATCTGTATGTTTTGAGGATGTTAGAGAGCTGACTCAGGCAAATAAGATGAACCACAAAGTAGTAGTTAACAGCTTATGGCATACTTATAATAAAACAATGACTCTGTAAAAGCTCTTGTTGTCAAATTAAGGCTAAGCTATTTCCATTGGAATAAGTCAATTATAAGCAGTCATTATCTGTTTAACTTGATAAAAACCTAGAATACTTTACACACTTTTATTTTGATACATTCATAATGCTGCATACATTTAAGAGTTGGATATTATAAAGCTTAAAAGAGAAATGCCACACAGTTTATCCCCGAACCATGTAGCATCTGAACTTCTCAACGCTGGCTGAGGTTGACCATTGTGCTGAGGGCTACATCCTACATAATTTCTGATGAACAAACCCTTGGGTGGTATAAGCTGTCCCAGAACTCCCCCCATACCTCTTTTCTAAGGACAAGGTGAGGATTACACAGCATACAGATTTTGTGTTTGTTGGAATCCCCTGAAAGCAATTTGAACAATATACACACTTTTTCCCCAAACACATGAAATCTCTGACAGGTGAATCCCTACCTACTTTTTTTTCCTCCAGGCACACAGTCCCATTTGGCCTGAAGATGAATTACTGAATGCTGATGAATAAGATGGTGGAAGCTGGCAGCAAAGCTTTGCGTGGTAAGATGGTGTGAAACAGTACATATGTCAATCTATCAAACATGTTAATGTAAGCAATCTGAACCCATTTTTGGTCTGATCTATTGTACAATACTTCACCCAGATGGAAGAAAGAGATAAACATTTTATGCTTCAGACATATCAAGTGTTAGGAAGTAAAATTAAACCTAAACTGGAAAACTACCAATTTTACATGCTAGAGTATATATAAAGAACAACACAAGCATGAAGAAAAATTTTATACAGCAGATTTTCTCCCCCACTATTGTACAAGTTAATTAGATATATTTGTTTCCTATGATAAACAGCAGCATGTATTTGACTGCTGATTAGAAGGTGTAAAGATGATAGCTTACTTATTAGCAAACACAGCATTTGCACTTTTTTGTTTCTCCTTCAGTCGACAAAATTCTTATAAATCATGTAACTAGTGACAATGTTATCAGAACACGAATCTTCCAAGTGGTGCATGCATACATAATATTTTGAGGGCCAGTTCAGCCCTAAATGAGTGGCAGTTTTGCCATGACTAATGTAAAACTACAACTGGACCCTAAGGATAAAATTAGCGTTCATTAAATATATATTTTCATTCAAATCAACTTGACAGCCTATCTAAATATAATTTCATATTTAAAGATGATCAGTTGCAACTGAAATGAAATGACAGCCACTGTTCTGTCTTCAAAGTCATTGCTAGCTAAGTCCCCTAAACGGACCTTCTGCTCCATCCCTATCGCCCACCTACATAAACAGGCAGCACAATATATCAAGCACTAAACTGCAAAAAACACTCCTCCAAGCAAGTGTATTAATGACACGATTTTCTAGTATTTGGAGGACTCTGTATATCAAATGATTTTCAAAGCTAAAAAGCGTGAAATAGAATCAGTTTATAGACTGACATGGAAGGCCTTACAGTTTATAAGTTTGGGAAAAATTACTACTAAATTAACAGCTGGGACTACATCTCTAATATTTACTGTTTTGTTATATTGTTGGGTTTGTCCATGTCCAGTCCCTAGCTGGTTAGCTATCAAACTAAAAATAAACTCCCAAACCATCTTCTAACTGATGCCAGGCCAGTCAAGAGAATTCCTGAACAGCAAAACAAAGACAATTGGGCTTAGAAAGAGAACTGATTGCCAACTCATGTAGAGAAAAAACATCCAGTCCTGGATTCCGCTGAAGCCAGAAAGAATACAACTCCCCCTTTCCCTAGAAAATCAAAGTAACAGAGCAGGTGTTTGCTCTGGAGGAAGACAGAAATCCCAGCTTTCTGGCAGAGGAATATGCATGTGAGTAAATGCACTCCGGAGAAAGTAGCAAAGGGTTTACAATCCCTTGTGTAGAGTATCAAAACCTGTTGTGCTCCTCAATTCCTACAGTGTACTATGTTTTTAGAACTGCTGTAGCATCCACTAGTGGTTAGTGATTTAACTTAAGGGGGGCCGGGGGGGGGGGGTTTTTGCTCTTCAAAAATTCACTTCAGAGTAAAACCATGAATTTCTGCATCATGCAAATACAAATTTTAATTATTTTTAACTTGAAAGGGACACAGATCAATACACAGGATAATCTATTGTTATTTGGATTACGAAGATGTCTCAGAGTTTACAATCGCAAAAGTGGTTATAATCCTGCAATTACTATAAAGCTAATTGGTAGTTTCTTTTTTGCCTGTGTTTTCATGTTGTCAGTGGGGCAGTAATGAAAATGAATGCCACATTTGTGAACAGAATGTCTGTAGGCTTGTTTACCACATTTCCAACAACAACGTCTGCTTTATCATGCATTTCAAAGCAGAGATAATTTAAGGATCTCTGAATTTCATACATAAAAATACTTTCTAAAATATCAAATGTAGCGTCCCTTCAGACAGGGTGGGAGTGCGAGACTTAAAAGAGAACTGATGACCTCGCATACTATAGACAAACAATCCACCTGAAGCAGACAGCACGTGGACTTCGAATGATTCATCTGTATTCAAAACTGTGCTCAGGTAAACCACTTAGTGTTTCATCCTCCTACAAACATAATTCTGCAGACAATTTCACCATCAAAACCAGCATCTTTAAGTCTCCTTTCACCTCCCCAAAACACAGTTATTGCAGCATCTATTAAGCATTTTATCCCACTTACCTTTCAGTAGCTTCTGCCCTTCCATGATATTTTGGGAGACGAATGCTGTGTAGTCTTCTTCTGAAAAGCCAGGCTTGCATGTGGGTCTAACTGTAAGATCCCCATTGCGTGCCTGCAAAATCAAAGCAAAGAAAACACACATCATGACTTTTGTGGTTTGGTACAGTGTTTTGTGCCCAACGACTAGGTGTTTAGGCACGGGCAAACCTGAACAGTAAAGCAGCGTGCAAGTGGAAACCATCTATGCTAAAGTGCCTATCTGTTGGAATGGATCCATACTGTAGCTGCAAAAATAAAATGGTCCAGAAAATAGTTGCCCGAGTACAATAGAAATCATTGTTTGTAGGAAGGCTGGGATACTGGGCACTGTCAGAAGAAGGGAGGAAACAAAGAGCAGCAATTCATAAGTGCGAGCAGTGCTCACACTGGAGCCACGCAAAGGCCTTATGTTGCAACATCCAAATCACCCGAGTTCTGCTATTGAGAAACTGGGCAAGCCCCAGGCCTGGAGGAGGAGAAACAGCCCCAGCTCGCAGCAGCCCCCGCAGCTCACAGCCAGCTAAAGCCCCCTCGCTTCCCCTTCACCCTGCAGCAGCCCCTGAGCTCCTGCCTGCTGCCTCTGTGACCCCCAGGCTCTATGCTTGCCCTGGCTGCAGGGAGGGATGCAGGGACGGCCAATTAACATGTAGCAATGCCACCTACTAGCTCAGCCCCATGCACACCCACCGGGATCCAGGGGCAGCACCCGGCTGAACACTCAGCTGCTCGGTCCCGACTTCGGACCCCGCAGCCAGGAGACAGCCCCTGCCACGGGGACAGGTTCGTCCAGCCACGCCAGTCCAGGCTCCGCAGGATGGGGGCACCTTCCCCAGCAAGGAGGGTCCCAGACCTCGCTCCAGCCAACTCCCTGAAAGCACGTCAGCCAGGGATTTACGCCAGATTTATGCACAAACAAGCGCCGGTGGCAAGGGACTTCTAATGCTCCTGGGCTGTCAGCTGGGCCAGCCAGAGCATCGCTTAGCGATGCCCCAGGCGCCTCCAGCCCCAGCAGCGCAGGCTGAAGCCAAAGGACCGGGAGAGCTGCTTCCCCGAGAAAGTGCAACTCCGGGCGCACACCTGCCTCCCCGGGGAGCGGCGCGGCTCCCCCGTGCTTCCCGATACGCTCGCGGGCACAAACGCTGCGTTACGGAGATGGAGGGCAAGAGAAGCGAAGGGTCCTTTCGGATGAGCTTAGTAAGCAGAAAGCAAGCCAACGTACTCTGCTAAAAATCACGCTTGGGAAACGGATGCCAGCTACTGCATGGGAAGTGCAAGAAAGCAGCGGCTCTGTGGACTCTGACCGTCACTGGCAAGATGTTGCAATTAGGAAACATTTCAGAGAGTCTGACTGAAGATAATAGGCTCCGAATCCAAAATCACCCAATTATCATAACTGCACTCGCTAGCTGAGAACGCATCAGGGCTACTCCTGCAAGCCCACCGCCCTCCCCGGGGCTCAGCCCTGGGACATCTTCACAGACCCAACTTGGCACCGGGGGATTCAAGCAGAAAAATAAGCGGCTCTTGTTCCTGCTGCCAGCCCAACACGACATGCAGCAGCCGCCGCGCTCGCACTGTAACACTGCAGCCACGCGTTCAGGCATTTGTTGATGTTCTGCAGAGAGCCCTTTACTAGGGAAAAAAAAAAAAACAC
>VXAA01003467.1:596631-641190 GCA_013399115.1 Anseranas semipalmata
AGGCACCGCCCCGCCGCCTGGCGGGGGCGAGGAGTCGGCGGCGCTGCCGATTCGCTCCGCGCTTTGCGGGGCTCTGCGGGGAGGGCGGCGGCGGCGGTGGTGGAGCCGCGCAAGATCCGCGGGCAACGCAGCTCGCCGGTCCGGGGAAAAAACTGACAGAAAAGCTAGCATATTCAGGGGAAAAAAACAGTATAGCTGAGGGAAAGTCATGTCCGGTGAGGGAAAAACTACCGTGCCAGCAGCAAAACGCATCCACTGAGGAAAAAGTAGGGTATTTGGGGGAAAAACTAAAATGCTCAGGGGAAAGACATAGCCAGTGGGGCAAAACCTAACATGTCCAGGTGAGGAACTCACGTATCCATAAGAAAAAATTACACGGGGGAAAGATGAGTGTGTTCTGTGAGGGAAACCTAGGCTACGCAGCGAGGAACAGGTAGCATATGGGGGGAGTAGCACGTCCACAGGAGAAACTGGTGTATCAGTGAGGAAAAACTAAAATACGAAGCGAAATAAAACTAGTGTACCTGGAGAGAAACAAGCACTAATATCTGGGGGAAGAAGTGGCCTGCCCTGAGGGAACGCAGCTCCTTCGCTGCAGAGGCCTGTGAGGAATTTCAGCCACCGGGTGCCCTGGCAGTGGGGCTCCCCGCATTCAGGCGCTGCTCTCGCCTTCGTCCGACTTTGGGCAGAAAAAGGGGAAAGGCAGAAAAATGAACCAGCTCCTCAGCGGTGTAAATGACCCAGTCTGCGCCTAGCCCTTCTGAAGGAAAACAGGCGTGTCAGGCCTGGTCCACATTCACATCAGTAGAGAATAAAGCTAACTCCACTAAACGAGAGGTTTCCTGCTGTAAAAATAAAGGTAGATAAAACAGGCCCAGAAAGCAACGCTCAAGTCAGTTTATGTTTGCGCAGTACTCTGAAAATGGAAAGCAGCGATTTCAAGTGCTAAGTATGGCTCCTGTTATTTTCATCCAGCCTGAACCTGGCATCCAAATACGATCTTTTCCCTTCCTGAATGCAGCTCAACTCCACAAATAAGCGTTCTCAGGCATGTATATTTTGTGCATATAAATCCAACATCAATTTGCATAAAGAGATGCATACTATCTGATGTACGTGCAAAATCAGACATCGTGGCTGAAAAATCTAGCCATTAAACTATTCTGTTAGATTCACACATTTTCTAAGGAGTGAGACATAAATCCACTGACTGCATCTTTTGCTATTGAGTGGATTTAATAGCATTGTGTTAACACCTAGAGATGTTAGCGACGAACTGAGACCTCATTGTATTAAGCTCTGTAGACACGTATAATGAAAAGATTGTTCCTACCCCACCAATTTACAGTCTTGGTGGATTATAGGGTTTATTTTGTTTTTAAACAAGTATTTCCGAGTATGTTATATAACATCAAATAAATCCCATCATTGTACTGAATTTAGTGTATACCCCTTTTTTATGAAACACTTTAACAAAAGCAAGAATAATCGGTTGACACTGTGATAGCAAAAATAAATCTTTATATATACATACGTATAATCTAAATTTGTTCTTTTTATTCTAAATTCCAAAGTTTGGAGGAGATTGTACTAGGCTGAAGGGCAGCTGCTGTTGCAATGTAAATAGAACTACATATACTCGGGAGACTTCTGGGGATATTTTGGATTTGTGCAACTTAAGTGTGAATATTTCCTTCTGCATACCTATGGCCAGTTATTTTGACTCTTGCTGGACTACAGCTGTTGCTATGCATGTGCTCACTCACTTTGATAACTTTGTTAATATGACAAGTTCTACAAGTATTGTCAAAATAAGTCTGACACCGCAACAGATTGTGAAGAAAAGGCAGAGCAGTAGTGAAAAAAAAATAGAATTCTTCAACATGTTTACAGTTGATTTCTAATCTGATGGCAAATTGATTTTTTTCCCAAACTAGTTTGCCGTCCCTCTTTTCTAAGCTGCAGTTACTAATTCTGTACTTGGGGAACAACTACAAATGGAGTGAGTTACTCTTCCTGGGTATGTTTTCCAATTGCATTTCACAGAATCACAGAATCATTTAGGTTGGAAGAGACCTCCAAGATCACCCAGTCCAACCTATGACCTAACACTAACAAGTCCTCCACTAAACCATATCACTAAGCTCTATTGGAGCTCCAGTTTTGGAGCTCTAATTTTTCCATTAACACTGACCTATGTGAGACCACAGGTAGTATCCCAAAGTAAGGTGTTTCCAGAAGGATCAGATAATCTGAGAAGGAGAATACAAATCCAATGTTCAGTCAGTGGGAATCACTGGTTTACAGGTGTGGTGGTTTTCACTCTACCATCTTCCCTACACCCTGACTAAGTTTTGGAAGGAATTAAAGTGTTGCCAACTGATTAGCTACTATTTCAACCATCTCCTCGTTTAGAAGCAATTAACGTGAAGTGTTCATAAAGTGCCTTCCTTCAGGTCTTTAAGGAAAATTAAAATATGCCATTTATATTTTTGTAGCTACTGAACTTTCACAGATTATTGCGTTCAAGTGTATAGGTCTATGCTAGGGCTGAACATGTGTTATTTGGGAGTGGTAGCTTCGGACTTGTACTTCACTTTGAGTCTGTTGGGAGACTGGATGTGAATTGCTGTTCTTGCATAGAAAGGAAACAGGAAGCTTTACCATCTAACATACGAATGCTAAAATATGTGGATTTAGCTGGATGAAGACATTTAAGAGAGTATACATGCACATTAAATCAACTTGCTAAACACCTCAAGAGCAAAACTGCTGATCCTAAGAGCCAACTTGCTATACTACACAGTGCTCAAGAGAATAAAAGGCTCATAGATGAGACATCTACGGAACTGACTGTGCCAAGATAATGAGGAGAACGAGTACACAAGGGATTTTTCTCTCCTTGATGCACATATGTAATTCCTGTTGACAGCAGTGGGAGTTGCACGTACATATCAAGGGGACAATAGAACTGTTAGTGGAGGAGATGAGTATCAGATGTGAGCCGTGTTTCCATGGGTAGAGAAAGAGAGGGGAAGGTGTGATCACTGAGGGACAGTACAACACACAATAAAATTGTCAAGCAGCTATCAAATACATGAAAGCATGGGAAAAACAAATTAAATGGACAGGAAGTGAGAAAACAAAGTGTCAAGAGACTTTTCCCTTCCTATCTTAAGGGCGATATCTGAATTCCTTATTTGGGAAATATTCCTGCTGGCTTAACCAGTTCAGTTCTCTGATAAGTAAATGTTACACTGGACTCAACTAAATACTTACGACCTAGATGCTAAGGATAATAAGTGTTTTTATTAAAAAATCTGACAAACGAGGAGAAATGAAACTACTATTTTGTGCAGACCACACTTCAGGTTTCTTCTATATGATCTGATGATTCTTGCTTCTTAAATAGGAGATAGCTACTTAACTGGTGAATCAGAGAGTCATTATTACTAATTTTGGCTTGTATCAAAAGCAATAACAAAGGCATATATGCAGAAACTGAGAAACAATGATGCTTCTGGATTGACAGATAATGGCAAATCATGAATTTGTGCCAGCAGTTCAAAACCAAAGTAAATGAGAAATGAGTCTTCAGATTTACTCCACATTTGGGATCTTTTTTTTTGGATGTACAGGGCAGATGGGACAGGGTGAAACTGAAGAGTAATATTAAAGATAAGGCAAAGCTGTGGAGAAATTACTCATCTGGAAAAGATATAAGTACCTACCAGATCTAAACAGAAGGGAACACAGGAAACAAAGAAGCTCCTGAGTAGGAAGAGCACAACAACAGAGGGAAAATAACCAACAGTAAAAGCCAGACTTTAGTACATTTATGTAATTCTTAAAAGCAACAGCAAATCGGTGGAACTATGGTTGGGAACAGCTCAAGATTCTGGATTTCTTATGATCTGGCTCTAGTACAAAATCTAGAGACAAAATGATGAGTCACAGAGGAGAAAGTGATTTGAAGAAAGAATCTATAGGAAAAAGGAGCACAGAACAAGAACAGAATATGCATTACTTTCAGCTGATTCGGTACTCTCCTGCATGTGCTACCTGTGTGCAGGGAAGGTGAGACAGATGCAGCTATCTTTCTGGTTAAACAGATCTTTTGAACTCGCATTTTCAGTCCTGCCAGACGTGCTGCAATGCCAAAGAATTTGAACTTCCTCTCTTTTACACTACCTTCTCATCAGTATGTTGTGGCTCCTATTGATTCTCCTTCTGAGTTGGTAATGTGAATGGCAATGAGGAAAATACAACTTTAGAGGCCCTATACAAAACCTTCCTGCTCGGTTAATTACACTGACCAAGGGAGGCCAACTTCAGTGTAGTCTGACCTCCAATTATTATACACGCTGTGGTCTCCTCTCTGAACTATGCAGGCATTGATGGCAGCATGCCAGCAATGGCTATATTAAAATCAATTTAAAGATCCCAATTCTACATCTGTTTCACCATAGGTGAGGTAACACACCTTAAACTAATGTCATTCTTATAGTATTGTAAAACACAATTGACCTATGCAGAACAGTAAAATTTCTACTACTTTTTTTTTTATTCATTTATTGTATTCTTACAAAAACTAAAGGCTAAGGCAAAAGTAGACTGAGCAGTTTAATAGATTTGTATCATTGCAGTGAACTGCAGTTTAAAGCAGTGGTATTAAAAAATAAAAATAAATAATAATTAAAAAAAAAAGCAGAATTTGGGTTGTTCTCAGAAGATACAGTGGGTGCCTCAGACACAGAAAATTGCAAGGGATGCCTAACACAGCACAAGACCCAGTCAGCTTCCCAGGCTGCTCTGTGATGCAACGCCTCGTGTTCACAGAAACAATGAAACCCCACCAGATTTAGCGAAAAAAGATTAATATCCATTGTGCCACTTTACAAGTGGGTAGAAGGCCACAGTTTCCCGATTTCCCAAACAGCCTCAAAAAACTTACTGATTTTAAGGTGCACTTCATACAAGCGTGTTTAAGCATGATTGCACCATCACCTCAGAAACAAAGAGTTGCCTAAAGTAGTCATCATCTAAAATGGTTGCATTCACAGTAGCCTTTACATTATAACAGCAATCTGAGAAGAACATTGTTGAAGTGATATAAAACAAGCGATTTCCTCCCCACCCTCTCCATGCACCCTCCTCAGCAGCTGAGGAGACACTTTATCTAACAAGTCCTGCCCCTGGCCATGTTCGCACTTGCAGATTCAACAAGATACAAGAGGAAGCAGGCAGGATCTAACCTATGAAGCCCTACAGTTCTGTAATTTCTACTCATTGCACACAAAAATTTCCAAATGAATATCAACATAATTAAACTTTATGTCCCCAGGTTCTTATAGGGACTGCTGAAGGAGGATGAGGATTTTCCAGTTGCAGCTTTTTCTGGTTTTATTGTTTATAGCAGCATTTCTCATCACTTCACCATTTCCCTCCCCCGCCTCCCCTTTTGATGGACGTGGCTCTATCAACATTGAAATGTTTGTATTAACAGAACTTATTCCAGTCCAGGTCTCAAAGTAAGTTACTCTGGCACAAGCAGCTATATTGATAAAGAAACATTCTTTTATCCAGCAAAAGCACAGGGTCCAGATCAGGCTTTCTTATATTATTGACGATACATGCTTTTCTTCTTTATCACATTATCAGGATAAAAAATGTTTTCTTCTGCACAAATTGGTAAAGCATAAATAGAAGTTACATTCTGAGCACTCTCTACCTTTTGTGGCTCCCAGCTTGTTTGTATGCCTCCCAAATATTTTCTCCTCCAGAATATATCCAACAGTTTTAGCACCTCAGTAGATACTCTAAATTGTGTGTGTGTGCGCATGCTAAATGCTGAGCCAGAACTCCTCAGAGAAAGCCAGTTACCTTTTTAAGAAGAAGTCATTTTCTGGAGCTGTCAGCATTTTTGGTCAAAAACCACCTGGAAGACAAAGCACTTCACAGGAGATAGCTTTGACAGCCTACGGAGCTGGATAGTAACTGTAAAAATAAGAAAATTTGGAAAGAGGTGAGAGAGAGGAAGAGATGTGTAAGATATTACTTTATGAGAAAATACCACGCACTGAAAGAGATTCAGCATATTTCCAATTAAAAAGGGTAGTGAGAGATTTCTAGAGTTTGTACAACTTCAGTCAAGTTCAAGATGTGTATGAAATTTATGTGAACATCTGAATCACTGCTTTATCTATAAATGAGGGTAATAATATGAAGTGGAGGAGTTCTACTAATAACATAACATGCCTAAGTTAAATAAAGCCTGGAGATAAAAGAAAGGGAGCTATTTAGGAATTCTATATACATGGTCAACTGAATAATATGGACTGATTGTGAGCCAAGAATAATAAAAACAAAAAGTCCTCCACATGCATACACAGAAAGGAAGCGTAGACTCACACAGGTTAAAACTTTGATAACTACCAGTGGCAGCTATCAACTAACTCTGCTGTTCAACTGATACATGCTATTTCTGGATGTTGGTGGGGTTCTTGCACAAGCCCAAAGAGTTCTGTCTACAGGATAACTGCTGCTTTTGCCAGTGTCTAGAAATATCTGAACTCTAAAGATCAATTTTTCAAGCTCATCCATTCATCTAATGAGGTAATCTGTGGTTTTCCTATTAGCACTGGTCAATAGATCCTGTGGTCTCACATCACCTAATCTGTTCCCAGGTACACACGTGCTTTCAAGCCAGACTGTAGCTTTGTTTAGGACACATGTATAGGCACTAAAAATACTGGTACTTCCAAGACCGGGTAACGCCCAGACAAAGAGTAACTCTGATAGACAGTGGGTGAGTGTGTGTTTTTGGTCTCTGAGAGATAAATGCTGTGGGAGGTATACCTGCACCATCTTCCGTTGTGAGCTATGGACAGACTTGTGGTTTAACAAAGCTTATCGTAAATGACATTACTTCAGTTCTTCTGATTGTGCTAATCCATCGATAGGAGACGGCAAAATCATGTAACAGATCTTATTGTAGCCTAGGAAGAAGCACGGGATTTAGATGGGACATTTTTCTTACAACATTTTAACAACAAAGACAAATTATACCAGGCACAAGTTACAGGCTGAATCAGTGAACCTATACTTTAGCTGTCTGGATGTTTCAACAGAATGGTCATTTACACAACTGATCCTTAAGTCTTTTAGGAGAGAGAAACCCAATAACCTTGCTGTGAAAACCTCAGCAGGATGCAGATGCTATGATAATCCATATGAACGCTACCAGATTGTATTGTACGCTGTCAGACAAGTCAATTATTTTATTCCAGATCTAACATAAGCTTCTGTTTAGTAAACATGATGAGAGTCAAACTTTTACATATATATATATAAAGTGCTTAATTTGCATGCAAAATTGCCGTAAGTATGTATGCAAATAGGAAAACTCATGCACAGATGACTAATTAAGTGCATTTATGTGAGAAATTACCCAATGCACGCATGGATTCTCAGTAATTGTACACACAACTCAGATGTGCGATTGCATATGCATTTTGGACACATAACTGATTGAAAAAATTGTTTCTCAATACTGTATCGGAATAACTGATGCACATGATCAGAAATATGACAACTGATAGGGCTTTTGAAAGAAACGGCAAAAGCTTGTGATGAATTTTACAAAATGAACGGAATTTGCCATCTCTACCACTACTATTTTCCAATTTCCTTATAACCTTATTTCCTTTTCCTTATAACCATAATGTGCAAATCTATGGTTTGAAAAGAGTCATTTCTGTAAGTACTGTAAAGAAACATTCAGCAAAACAAAATTAGCATTATGGAACAAGAGGTGGTATCATTAAACTTAAACCTGAGGTTTGTACGTCCAGTATGTGCTTTGGAAATAAACAATAAATTTTACTTCATGTGTCTTGATTATATCCTAGTTCTTCTCATCAGAGCAGGGTTTGTAATATGAGTACAATATCCCTTGGAAAGGTATATTGTTGTGCATTTTGTCAAAAATATTGGCATCTGTCCGTTTTAATGTTCCAGGCATTGACATTATTATAGGTTCCTTTATCCCTAAATACTGGTTAGTTTTCTATGTATCCTAAGAGTTAGAAAGTTTATGCTAACATTGTTAAAACTCAGTAAACAATTCTTGCAAATATCACACGATAAACATCCCTGACCTCAATCTCCTGCAAAGAAAGAATACCTGTCTGTATTGTTTTGATATGCTCTGGTTACTGAATGCAGGGATATATGCTCTTTGTAATATTTTCCTATTTTCCTATTTTCTCTTCTGTGCATTGCATTCATAACCGAGTATAATAGCAGTTAGGATAGCACCTTTTTGTTTACACAAGACATATAACTTAAGGTCTAATGTCTCTGTCATCCACTAACATAGGCAAAAGATCCCTGTCCACCTTTGTGGGCACAGTCAAATCAGGAACATGCACACAGGGAACGGAAGAAAAGGGATGGGAATGGAGCGTGCTGTGATTGTTTGCTCAGAGCCAAAGTGCACTTGTGCTGGAGAGTCTCCCAGCAGCATTTTGAAATCTGAGGCGCTGAATGTAAAAAGTCAGAGAGGAGGAAAAAGGGACACACTGTTTTGTTTTGTTTTTACTCAGGACAAAGTTCCTCGGATTAGATTTCAGGAACATTTGAAGGAGACTTTTTGCCACTAAGTGGTGCTATATACAGTACAGCATCTTTATGAGACCACATTTACAAGGAAGAATAAACTGGAGCACTGTCAAGCTGATTAGACTGATGTAGACACTTAACAAGTGTCCATTATGCTGGTTTAATCCTTCTGTGGCACTGGATAAATCAGGAGGAAGAACAGGCCAATCCAGATGATTAAAGAAATCCAAAGATTGAGCCCAGGCATGCAGCATCTAAAATGGAGGATTACAGAAAACAATTCTAATTTTTTAAAAGCTTTATCTGGCTTATTTTGTTCTTTTTTAATTATTAGTATTGTCTTCTCCAAGCTTATGGGTGTTTAAACCTGAAATACACACCCAGTAATACCAGAGAAACAAACTGGTTTTAATTAATACATGCAATTTTTCTTAAAGCAGTAATATTATTTTTAAAACAGATGCCCTACTTTATATCAGTTTATATTTACCCCCTAACACCCTCCAGCAAAGGTGCAATGTAAACATAGGATGTAAATTTGGAAGGAGAATGCAAGCTTGCAACTTCGGCTATCGTCAGTCCCAGGAGAAGTGTAAATACAGCAGAGAGAGGAGCTATTTTGACATTTTGACACCCATGCAATCTCTTGCCCCAAGCAAGGCTCTTGCCTCTCAGTCGGGGCTGCTGCAATACATCCTGGGTATGGGTCAGTGGAAAAAAACTGTGTTATCTCAAGAATGGAGAGGCTGAGTTCAGGAATCACAAGGCTTTCCCCCTATTTTATAGAAGGAGTAATTTATTCAACCTCAGTGGGTGAAGCAGCTTTCTCCTTTTCTCTTCTCTACTACTGGTCTGTCCTAGAAAATAAAGACAGGATGGAGAGAAAGGATGGAGCTCTGAACAATCACTCACGTTCCATCATCCCACCTGGTCCCAGACACAACCTGACATCTGGGCATATTTGATCAGACCAAAGGACCCTAAAACATCGCCTCACTCTGAAGCCCGATGAGTATCTGCCTATATGAGTTGGTCTGCTGAGCTAAATGCCTCTAAAAAAGAGGTGGAACTTCTGCAGAGAGGATTTCCTCCTTCTGTGGGCTGTATTTGTGTGCAGGTTGCAGGTTTATACACTGCCTTCCCAGAGAAGTGATTTAAATGAAGAGTCACAAGCTGAAAGGGTATCAAAGCTGTACAGGAACTGATTACTGCTATAAATTTTGCTGAAACAAACCGATGCTTTGCTGATTCTTTGGTTGTTTTCAGGTAAAACTATTCAGAAGATGCTAGTGTTAACTCACAACATTGACTCTTCAATATTTTTCATTTTTACTCCATGAGATTATTTTTAGCTGCTGTGCATTAGCTCTGCTTCTGAAAAATATTGATAGGTAGAGGTTTCAGGTTCTTCTTGAAAATAACAAATGATTTATTGACGGAAATATGCTGATACAAATATATCCATAAAATTAATGTTCCTTCCCCACTGTTTTTAAATGAAGTTAGAGACAGATGCTAGAGACAGATGTGAATTTCTCAGGAGAGAAAGAAATATCACAGGTAAATCAGTTTTATACCAGAAAATCTGATAACAATGAGTAGAAGAGCTGAAAAATAAGTAAACTTTTAACAGAAGAATGAACCCTTTTCAATTTTAGAAGAAATGGCAACACCCAATTAACTTTATATGAGTTATTTATATTATAAAATAATTTCTAAGCCCTAAAAATAGCTAGATGTAAACACATAACAAGAAGCGGAAGCAGTCCAAAATGTCCTCTGGAGACAGCAGTAGCAATACAGAATTTAAGTGCAGAAACAGGGTCAGCTGCAGATCCAGAAGCAATACGATTCTTCTGACATTTACTTCTTTCCCATGCACCTCCAAAATTTAAAAAAAAACAACAACAACAAGAATTTGCATAAAGCAACAATCTAACAGGTAAATGTTAGATGATCCTAGAAATTATTCTTCATCCATACTAAACTTTTCACATATTGAAGTAATAAGCTATCCCAAGCAAGGAAAAACTTGAAATCTCAAAAAAAAAAAAAAAAAAAAAAAAAAAAAAAAACTAAATCAAATACATGAATTAGTCAAAATATTGTTTCACAGATTTTGAAATATTTCATTTACATTTTAAAAATCCATTTATACATTTTCAGTTGAAAATATATTTACATTGGTCCAAAATTTCTCTGGAAAGTTTTTGACTATCAGTGGGTTGATCATCACAAAGCAGATCCTCAGCACCTCCGCATTCATCCCTAGGTTTCCCAAGATTTAAGCAATACATATTAACATGAATGTCTTTCTTATGATGCAGACTGTTACAGTACTTTCCAAGTGTAAGAATTTATTTTCCCAAGGCCAGTGCTGTGACATCCTGTGACACCTTACTTGTCTTTGTGCTTTTCTTACTGTTCACGTACGTCCTTCTTTTTCTTTAACAGGCATTTTGATTAGAATAAATCTAAGTAAGCAAACTTTTTGAGTTGATGAAGTCTTACTATTATATCTGTAAGCAGGTACTACAAATTCATTAGCAGTGACCTCAGTTCTTCAGCTGAGTTTGAAATTGTTATCGACTTTCTCATATTAATTTTCTTTATATTCTGTTGCCTGTAAATCTGGTCTCAGAACATACAAATAACACTCTGAATATATTAAGGTCAAGGAGTGACAAAGTTCAATTAATGGCTTCTGGAGCTTTGTCCTGGCTACTCAGCAGTCTCCGACCCAGAGGAAATACACCTAGAGGAGACAAGATGTTCCAAAATGGTGGTCCCACCTATCCAGCTGACTTAAATTAATTGAAAATTAATCTAAAATCCTTTCCCACATGTAGGATCCACCTTGTTCCTGGTTGGACCTGCAAGGAGTTTCAAGTTATTTTATGAATCTCTTCATTTAGGAAACACAAGTACAAGAGTGAACACAGTCCTTTAGTCCTTTACTGTTCGGGTTTGGGAATTCACAGCTCTGTTTGCCCACAGCTGTTAATCCCAAATTCAGTCCTGAAGTCCTTTCATTATTAAAGAGATGCTGTATTTATAAATAGTTTGACGCTGTTGGGACATCAGTACTTACATTTGAAATCATTGGTGTAGCCAACATTAACATGCTGTGTACGTATGCTATACCCTCCGTAATTGCCATTTTTGTATATGCTATCTGAAAACCACTTCAAAACAATGGTTCAGAAGCTACAAAAATGTATTCTTCTTTGAAAGTCTAACCTAATGCTATTCTGGCTTAAGGCTGGCCATCTTGCCTACCTAAATCTATTACATTTTAATCATTTTTTTCAGCTCCTGGCAATTTATACTAATAAATTCTGAGAACGCTAGGTATACACCAGTCCATTTCTTTTATAATTTGTACAGCTTTTGGCATTACAGTTATTGTTCTAGCATTCAAAAAACTTGCTTTCATGGACTGTTTTATCTTTAGTAATTACTTGGAAAAAAAGCAAATACAACTACTTACGTTGAAAGAACAATCAAGGGAAAATTCTGGAAATATGGCTTTATACTACTAAGAGACTAAGATATTACTTCTCAGTGTTAGTCTCACTCACTAAAAACTTGTTTAAATATTAGACATAATTCCTACAGTGGTAGAAATGGATAAGGAACTTGAAAGCTACAGATTGAATTTGCAAGAAGCTTTCTGCTAAGAAAAATAGAGATAATAGTTTTGGAATATAAATGAAGCACCAGGTAGGTTTTTCCACTGTAGAATGAGTACATCTTATATGTATACTAATCTGCACACTACAGACCACAGTATAGTACAAATACTGCTTAAAATTTGAAAGAAAATTTAAAATGTCATTTATGCCAAATATCATAAACAACAACCCAATATCCGTTCATCTATCAGATTTTATGGGGAATGGAGACAATAGCACTCCCTCACAGAAACTATAAAGAAGTTAAAAAAGTGAAATCAATATCAGAAGAGGAACATCTAGCTGAAAATATTTAGCTGAATCCCTAGCAATATAAAAGGGAAATGTTTCTGTTGAACTTACTGCCAAGGGCTTTAAATTGCTGTATACTATCATGCGGTATGGACTGTATTAATTATCTAATTTAGACATTTATATGGTCATCAGACAAGTGGGGACCTGGAGAGAAATCCCTAATTAAGACTTGGGAGTTTCATAAGGGGCTGTTACCGCATGGTGATAAAATATTATTTTTGTCTTATCTTATGAAAGTGTCAGGGCAGATTATGTTAAATGCTACCTACATGCATAATCAGATGACATATCTCTGGCAAGGCCCACAGATAACATTCTGCAAATGCATATTTTTTATTTTACAGTTCAGTGTTAAAAGGAGAACAAAACTTTCAGATCCAGAACTACAGCAAATCCATCTCAGTTGTGTCTAGTGTGCCACGCCACCCCAGTTTTCCTTGGGACTTGGGGACAGTGTATTTGGTATGCAATGACAGTGGCAACAGCTGGAAGCGTGCCACTGTTCACAGCATCTGGAACCATTCTGTTGGCTCTGCATTGCTGAACTCTCCAGACATTCCCTTTCTGGTCCCTGACATGCTTCTTATGCAATAAACCATTGGTAGGTGGATTAAAGCCATCAGAAATTCAATTACACAAAAGAAATCCCTATCAGATTGCTGAGTTTAACCTTCAGTACCTTTACAAAGAGAGGAGAACAGGGCAGAGAACTGGCCATTCAAAGCTCCGCATTTCATTCAATTCAGATTACAACCACATCTCTTGGCATTACGAGCTTGTTGTGAATGCAAAAATACCAGCTTTGAAGGTCTTGATGAGCTTCCTGGAAAAAGTCAGAGCTGCTATATTTTTTGCATGCAGCCTTCCAATCCTTACTCTCACCTGGATTGACTTGAACAACAGTGTTCACTTAAGGATCTCTTTCCTCATTATTTTGACTTCTCAAAGACCATGGCCAGTTCCACTGCCGAAGTAAAAGAAAGTAAATTCAGGGAACAAAACATATGGGACAGTTTTATTTTTTATTTTATCCTCTTGGCATGCTGGTACCAACACTGTTGATATCAATGGCAAAACTCCTGCTATATCTTCTGGGACTGGAGCTTAGCTATTACTGGAAGAGTAAATGCTTACAAATTTATATATATATATGTGTGTGTATATATATACACACACAAATATATATTTGCATAACAAATATATATATATATATATATATATATACATTTAACACTACAATTCCATTTTGAGATTATTCAAAGCCCACATTGTAAAAACTCCATCACCTTCCACCTGGATAATATCTTTTTTCATTTTCTGTTATTTACAAGTATGCATAATACAAACTGACAAGTGCTATAGCTGAGGAAAAGAGGCGAGAAACAAGGACCAAAGGTCTTTGCTAAGTAGCAGGATGAAAGGTGGCTTAGTATAATTTTGCAGGAGGGATTCAATTTCACAGATCTCCACACGAGAAATGGGGATATTAATGGGGGTTGGCAACCAGCAAACTCCATAAAATTCCTATTCAATTAAAAGTGCATAAGGCATTAATGCATTGTACCTCAGTTTATTTCTAATGGGCTGTATAGACTAAAGTTTCTATTACATGAAAAAAGCGCATGAAGTTACTCCTGTGCTCAAACCCCATATTTATTGGTGTACATCCATTACTGTCTCCACTTCATTAACATGCAGAATGTTTCTACATATTTCCCAAAACATGGACTTAGGTTCAAGCAAGAGATTTAGGAAACTTGAGATCAAGCATCCACTCTGCTCAAGAAGCCCTTAGAAATCTCGGATCTGTCCTCTCAGCTCAGTGCTTTGTTTCTCGTGTAAAGGATCGCAGCGCTGCGAGGTAGCATCAGGATAAATCTGTCAGATTCTGAAGGACCAGATGCTACCATAATGAGGATCAATGAGGATCGGAGCCACCAGTATTTACAAGTTACACAGCTCTGCGCCTTGAGAGCTCCATAAAAACATAAAAATGGAAGGCTAAATGGAAGCGTAACAGAAGAATAACTACTCAAAAGATGCAGATACCTGCCTGAGCTCGAAGAAGACCTCACCACCAACAACTGATAAAAAGTAGAGCAGTATTTACATCTAATTCCCAGGTTTTACGGAAAAAAAAAAAAAAAAAAAAAGCTTGTTTAACCTGATCACTACATGCCTGCATAAATAGATGATGGAATGAGCGTGACCTAACGAAGCTTATGTGGGTTTCATTAATGGAGTGCCCAAAATAAAAAAGCCATGCTGAAAATCTGAAGAGAAATGCAAACTTGTAATAGTATTTTCAAATTATTTAATCATAAAATCACTCCTGAACTTGTCTGATATGAAACTTCATTACAGTGTGGAATGTTAATATAGAGTTCCAACTGCATCATAAATTACTGGTTCCTTCAATGATGCATGGGCCTGTCCTACTGTGGCCAACTGCAATTTTAATGTTTTCTTAAGAAATGAAGAAATGAAGAATTAGCAAATAATGTCATGATTCTGAAATTACTGCTCTAGGTATCACAGGTTATTAATCAGCTAAAAAGAATAAAAACATTACTTGGTTCACACAGAAAATGATGCAGCTTGTCTTTTTTGTGGAAACAAATCCTAAATGCTTATTTTTGAATAGATCCATTAATAACCAATTCAACTGACCTACCTTTCTGCAACATGACAGGTCTGACAGTCAGCGAAGGAATTACTCCATGTAACTGGCAATTTTACCCTCAGAAACGTTATTTTATATACTACTAGCACCTCGTAACAACTTAAAAATGGTGTTCACTGTTTGAAAGTGTAAAGTACAAACACTCGCAATATTTACTGACAGAGATCCTTATCTGGAGCTTACTATTTAATAACAAAAGAAGAAATATCAGTGGACTATTTATATAACTAGAAAAATCAGGGAAACTGTGAGGGTACTGTACTTTTAGTTTAACAAAGAATTTTGTAAATAGTCTGCACTAGCCACGCATTGTTTGGAATTAAAAAAAGCATACTGCTGGAAGTTTGGTGGTCTCCAGGAACAGTCCAGTCCAATCATCCAGCTCAGTAGTCCAGTTTAATGGTTCCTGTAGATTTCAATATGATTGTATTGAAATATAATTTTATTTGCTTCATCGCTAATCAAAGCATCATAAAAAACTCTGCAGAGCAGCTCTGCCATGGATGACACAACACTGGCCTAGGAAACATTTCACTTCACATATTAACATGTCTGTCTTCCTGAGATCTGAAGATCCATGTTGTACATTGCATACCAAAGGTTAACCGTCTGCTGTCAGCACTGAGTAATAATGGGACAATCCTGGAAGTGAGCTAATAAAACATTCTGCAGCAATTTAAAATTTATTTTGCATTTCCTTGAAATCTGGATACTTCTCTGCTCTGAAAGAAACCTGATCACTAGCATTGAGGTCAGTAACTTTTTGTTTGTTTGTTTTTGAGAAAGAAGGAAATAATTCCTTTTATGCTAAAACACATTTTTGCCATATAGTGAAAAGCATGACAATCTGGAGATTCAAGCAGTTTGAGGACACAATTAATAAATATTTCCAAATAAGTTTCTTTATCATTTTGACCTGCACAATGAACCTCAATCTCCTTTTTTTTTTTCCCTAGATTTCTGTGGTTGTAACCTCTTCTGCAGTCTTTTGAATCTGTATCAGATTCAATCTAAAAACATTTAATATAAATAAACACACACAAGACAGTTCTGCTTTTTTTCTAGGATAGCCATCCAAATCTGTGCTTGCCAAGAGGCAACAATACTGAGCAATATCATGCAGAAGTCTATAATTTGCTTTATAATAACCTCAGTTTGCTTTATTTTTTCATTTCTTCTGGCCATGAGACATGTCAGGAGTTTTCACAGGCAACCCATTGCCCAGAACTAATTGGCTGAAAATCACAGTAAGGGAAGAATTTCATTGTTTTCAACCATAATATTACACAACTATTTAGCGAAGGGAAAGAATAATGTGGAATAATTATTAATTGAAGAAAACATTCAGAACACATGAAACATGGTGAAACAAACTATTAGGTCCAATTATGCCACTGCTGTGAACACTGTTATGCAATCTTTAATGAACGCGCATTTGAAAGCTCGATTTTGTATTGGGCCATGGTTCAAAAACCAGAGACACATCAGTCCCAAGCACTAACAGTGCTAGACTTCAGCTTACTGACAGCACTTCCTTGGGTTTACCTTAAAGAGCTTCTGTACAGCTCCGATTCAAATCAAACTTTATTTAACTATGGAAACATAGCAAGGTCACAATGCAAGATAGTCTGCCTGCAGACACCAGGCATCCTTCAGCCCATTACACAATCGCACATGTGAGAGTTTAAGAGCAAAAATACCAGACACCTTCTGTAGCAACAATCATATCAGCCAGAATTGCCATAAAAATAAAAATGTTGAATTTGCAGCTAAGTATAAACCATGACATAGTCTGTGAATACTGCTACTTGAATCTGTAACTATGAACTTGCACTTAACTTACTGCAAAAATATAACTAGAAGAACTAATATAACCAAAAGTATAGCTGGACAGTGCCCTGTGTCAATTACAGAGACCAGAATTATAGCTACAGAGAGAAAAAATAATGTGTGTTTTGGTGGGAAAGTCTTCTCTAGCGTTACAATTAAGATGAAATTTATTGCCTCTGCTTAACATATGTTTTATATTTATTCATTCTGATAAAACTATATCCTGGTCCAAAGCTTCAGCTTCTAAAGTTGTAGAATAAATGTTAATTAAATATTTGATATAAACTCTTTTCAAAACCCACTGAAATTATTCAGTTTACTTAAAACAGGACCCTGCATAACACGAAGGGTGGTATCAGATTCCATAATGAAGTCTTTTAGTTCGCTTGAACTCTTTGCATTTAATGTGAAATATAAAGGACTAACTTTAATATTTGTTTCCCTCTGATATAAACAGAATGCGTAATGAGCTGCTGTGTGATATGAACTGAATGTCACTCAGAAGGCAACACATTCACAGCTCACTGGTGGCTTTACCCCTCTTAATCTTCACCTTATATCTGAGATGTTCTTTCCTTTTTTTCACGGATGCTCATTATGTATCTGTTACTCATTCACTTTGCTGGGTTTGAATAAGGATGGACTTCTAGACACGACATAATCTACCAAATGCTACTAGAGAAGCGAATGTTATTTGCTGAAAAGCCTCATGCTCCTGAACAGCTTGTCAGTCTGCTGGCTCCTCAGAGATCTGTTTCCCCATTAGTGCGTATTTCCCCAGTTGAAGATTTAAGGATTTTTTCCCACTGTCACAACAAAAACAGAGGAAAAGGAAGCAGGTGGTGTCATTTCTAAAGTCCAAGTGTTTTTAATGATCATGCTGTATTTCTTCAAATGCAGAAATTTCAATTCTGATTAAAATGAAAAAATGACAAGCCATTTACAGACAGGCCTCCGTTCTCCAAACATCCCACTCTGAATACACAATATGTTTTCCTATATAATGCATGCACCATATTTCAATATTAATTATATGCAGGTCTCTTGTGGGTCACATGCTAATTATATCTATTTAGAATTTATCATGCTACTCCCAATAATGTGCTGTCATTGTGTCCTGTTGTTTTTCCTTGCCTGAGGCATAAGGAACCTGCAATAAACCTGAAAATATTGGGAAGAAGCATTCATTTTAAAACATACAGGGGAAAATGGCACTAAGGGCCCGGTCCAATGCTCATTGAAATCAACAGGAATCATTTTATTAACCTCCAGGGAAAATGGTTTTAACCTGTTAAATGTCTACACATCTATATGATGAGCTATGTGCATCTCTCACAATATAATGAAATGGTTATGTTATAACCGTCTGTAAACAATCAAGGAAACATTCAGCCTTACACCAGTAAGGATATGCAAAGAGGAATTTAAACATTGCTGATTCTGAGCTGGTTATACTGGTACTAAATAACCACAAGATAAAGGAGAGTCAAACCCTCTGTTTCCAACCATCTCAAATGTAACTTTTTCATATGTTAATGCACAGCATTTTGTGATCACTGGATCTGTGCATCAGACAATAACAGTTTTTTTTATGACTGAATACTGTATGTACAGTATTGGATTCTGATATGTCACATTAAAAAAAAAAAAAAAAAGCTGTATTACAAGCACTAAGGATATCAGCTTGTTTGCCAAACTTACAGACTTTACCAGTTCCTTGTACAAGGACTGGTATAAGTCAGTCTGCATTTACCGAGACATGGTATCCTCTCTGTACAAGGAATACTTAAAGTCTTCTGCACAAGCCAGAACCAAAGTTAAGTGGTGCCCCCTTCGTGCCAGCTGATGAACACAGAGCCAGCTACAGCAGAGTACCTCGCTGCATATGTACAATTATTAATGATGAAGATTTGCATCTGCTTTCAAGAAACAGGTGCCCGTGGGACTAAGCACAGATAATGCACAGAAAAAAATGCAGACACTGAAGATACAGCATATTGGACAAAAATACACCTCTCAAGTTTCCCAGCCTTCTAAATTGTTGCTACTACATTACTAGTCAACAATGACACAAATTAGACAGTCAGTAACTAAGTCCAATATCCAGGAGACTACCTCATCCAAATTTCCATGCATCCTTTTAACTCATCTACTGCTACCGTCAGTCCTTTAACCTCCTGTGCCTTTTTGGCTCAAGGACCCATCCCACCACTCCTCATTCCTTTGGTGTCTGGTGTCTGTAAGCAGCCTGACTCCCAGAAATAAAACTCACAAGGTACAAACATGAGCTGGCATTTACATTTCTGTATCTCACAGTGATGTTGTTGTCTTTTTTTTTTTTTTTATCTATAATGAGATGTTTTCAGAATGAGAAGAAAAATGTTAACATTTAGCCCACTAACTGCATTTTTTGCTTATAGGTCTCAGCAGAGAGCACACAGATATTCAGGTACAGAAAATGAATTATCTGAAGCCAAATGTAATTTTATTTTGGTGGGCCAAGAATCAATAGAGCAAAAGCACAGTCATTTCAGTAATTGCCCCAGCTTCATGACAAATACTTACTTGAAACTCATGGCTAGATAGTCTCTTTCAGCATCCCATATTGCAAAGATGCTCTGGACAAAAAGCAGTATGTATCTTTACCGTATGTTAGCTCTAATGTTCAGAGGCATATGCAAATGAAGCAAGCATGGATGCAATTTTGTTTTTACATCTAAGGTCACAAGTCAGATTGCCCCATTTCTGTGTAGAAACCTAACTGGAAAAAGAAGCTGAAGTCTGAGACTTTCACTTTACTTACCTACATAATAAGAGGTAGCAGGGACAATTAAGTTGGTAAATAAACACATATGAGAACCCAAAGACACTATTCCCAAGATCTAAAGGCACAAGACCACCTACTTTTATAAAGCTTATTGCCTCCACTCCTGCAAGACATCATCATTGTAGGATCCCTATTACAATTAGCTCTGCCACATGAAACTGCAGTAGCAGCACTAAATTCTGCTTTGGTAACTATTGAGCAAAGGAGAGTTCCCCTCTGGGGTCTGTCTGCTTCTTTTCTACCTTCTGGTCTCTTGCTTAACCCAGAAGATTTTGTTCAGCACACTGGGAAAGCAGATGTGGCATTCCCACCTGGAAACAAAGGAAGGGATGTTGTTGTTACAATAATGACCTAGAATCAGACTGCCAAATACCTCAGTCCGTAACTGATCTTACAAAGATTACAAGGCCTGGGCTGTATTCTGCGGGAGCAGCTCCGAGCAATCAAAGGTGTTGTGCATAGATTTCCATATTCTGATAAGGTGAGGAAGAATGCAGACTCAGGAATGAGAAAGGAGAAGCAAAATGCCAGCAAGATGGTTCACAATGCTGAAGAGTAAAAGCTGCATCCGTAATACGAAAATGTGGCTATTTTAATATGAAGTGAGCATGAGATTTAGCTATGGTTCTTCAGGAAAGCAGAAAAGTTTATAGGGCAAAGAACTATGCCAAGTGTAATATAACCAAAGGCTGATCCCTATCTGTGTTTGGTGTCAAGAAGAAAAAAAAAAAAAAAAAGAATCTCATCTAATCAAAAGAAGATAAGATATTAATTAAGTTAAAATTAGCTCAGTGGTAAGACATTTGTTTTTCCTTAGTGCAAGAATTCCTCCACTAAGGTGGTGTTTTGGACACTTTTGAAATCTGAATACTGTCCTACATGGGGAGATTTATGGCATTTTTAGGGCCTTGTGAAGATCATGTAAGACCTGATATTGGTCTGTTTTAAGAATACCTTTTAGGAAAAACAGACCAGTGCAATCATCAGTTTTGAGGGGGATTACAGAGGAAAAAATAAAATGCACATTTTTCAAATGTATGACAGAGGAATACTATTCTAATTTGCCACTACAGATGAAATACTGTTCCACTTAGATACTGAGTATCACTACTAAATATCACTTAGATACTTCTGGATTTTTTTACCAATGCCCACTTGTCTCAGAGCTTTCAGTTATGCAGATACGACAGAAAACAGAGAATATCTTAATTTCTTTTTTTTTTTTCCTGAAAAAAAATATTTTTATGTCATCTGAGGGAAACTCCAAAGTCTGAGAGAGATTTTAGATATCAATTTTCCTTCGAAGGAAAGCTATTGTTTTATATAAAGGCAATAAATAAATAAACAAATAATTTGAAGAGTGTTCAAGTAAAACAAACTTAGACTTGAGTGTTTTTGGGAGAGCAGAAATTTCTTCTGCTAGAAATCTTTCCTAAAGGTAATGCCATCTCTAAGTATCCTGTTTCAAATGTAACAGAAAGAAAGTTAATTATATTGGTTGGGTAAGTCTCATTAAATAGAACTTTGTTTGGAAAAAAAAAAATGATTCAATGAAAAGAGGAAGGCCATTACTTTTAGCATAATTAAAAATCCTTTTATGAAAAAAGGGAATAAAGTATTATACACATTTTTACAGGGTAGGAAATACAAAGAAGAAAATCATTTCTGGCTGAAAAAAAAAAAACAAAACCAAAAAAAAACAGCCCAGTCATAATTTTACATTAAAGAAATATTGTCCTGTACCTGTCAATACAGGAACAACATGCCTCCAGATGGTCAGACCCAAAGAAAGACACAAAGTTTGTTAATTTGAAATGAGAGGGAGAAAAAGATACCTTCAAACAGCGAGTAGCAAATAGACAGGACTGCTGTCAGCCTTTGGAAATTGTTTTCAGACCTCCCACTGTGAAAATGTAAATTCAGAGTTACAGATGATTCCTAACATCAAAAACTGGAGCACTGTTAGTTTGGTTCAAAGTGTCAAGGTTTAAATGCAGCCCAGATGCTTGTTTTTTTTCCTTGCTCACAATTGTGTCAATCTGGAGCAAAGTTATTTTAGTTGGCAGAGACAAGATGTTGATGGAAAAACCTTCCTTTAGACCATTCTTACAGCATGGTATCTTCAATAACCTATATTCTCTTCTGCATCCAGGTGATGCTGCACTCAGTGACAAGGGAGAACTCTTTGAATCTCTCCAGTTCACGTCCCTGCCTAGATGCAAGGTAATGCTCTACTTTAGTATGAGCACCATGGTATCACCTGTGCCACCCTTTTTACACCTGCCTGGATCTTCCTGCTCCTAAGGCTGCTGAATCTTCAACACTACAGGCATGGGAAGGAAAGCTGACAAGTTGGATAGACTGGGTCCATGCTTGTCCAAGTTTTCTCTCCATTTGAGATAATCCCTGAGGGCTAGAGGAGAGCTTATGCCTCTTCTGTCATATCTGAACACAGAAGAGACAGAGTGTTTGTCCCATTAAGTAATGACCAAGTTCAAAATAAAATCTGATGCTTCCTCAGTCCCATAAACAATATAAGACTGGACATGGTAGTACAAGACAGCCAGGTACTCATGCTCCTAGCTTTCACATTTACTCATTCTGACTCTATGCACAACCTGGATAACACGATACACAAAGTGTCCAAGTAGGTTTATGCGTGCAACTGTCTGGATTTGCCTATGTGGCTGTGATAACTGTGTGTACAACTGAAACACAGCTCCATTCTGCAAAATGCTGGCTTTACACCTTCCTTTCCTCATTCTTAACACAGATTCCTCATTTTACAATAAGCACGCCCTACTATGCTCTCATGAATAAAACAGTATAACTGAAACGTACATTGCAAATGTAATAATTTGACCATTCCTTCCTGAAATGGTTGTTACGTGTATCAAGGAATTTGATATCCAAAAAATAATACAATCCTGTTCTGTTTGGCTGTATGTAGTCACATGGACTTTAAAAAAGAGCAAATAATGACTGATTCACACTTTATGTTTCCTAGTGTGTGTGATCTTCCATTTTTCTGCTTATGAGTAGCTCCCATGCTATTAAGTACGAACTACTTCCCCACAAGCTGGTGCAGAGTTAAGTATGAGTAAACATTTTCAGAATACATCTCCCACCCTGAGGATCCACACTTGATTTGGATATAAAATGTTATTAACTTTGGCTCCTAGTACAAAAGGTCTTGATCAATAATTGTTTCTCTACCTGTCTATCTTATTTCTGTGTATCTTCTAAGACACTTCTGGACTGCTGCCAGCACATTTTTGTTTGTAAGCACATAACACTGTATCACACACCTCAAATCTGTGTGGGTTTATCTTATCTTTTCGTTAGGTAGAAGACTTTTTTTTTTTTTATCTACATAGATTAGATTAGTTTAAGGTCACCCTGAAAAGAAAAAAGAAAAAAAAAAAAAAGAAAGAAAAAAATAGAAAGGGAAAACTAAACCAAAAGCAAAGAGAAAGAGAAGAAAAGAAGAAAAAAGGGAAAAGGGCAAAAAGAAAAAAAGAAGAAAAAGGAAGAGAGAAAATTGAAAATGAAAGGTAAAATAATGAGAAAAGAAAAAGATAAGGGAAAAAGATTAAAATAAAAATGTAAAATGGAACCAGGTATGTTCTAACACAAGACATAACTTACTGCAACTCAGTGCCTCTTCAAATCTTTCTTACTGATTTTAGAAGTTTAGGAATAGAAGAAATAAAACTAGACAACCATAAATGGGATCCTCTGAACACCTGCCCATATATTGTCTTTTAGTAGCTCTTCACAAATACATTGTCACCATTTGACCATGTTATTCAAAAGAGCAGATAGGATGGTCAGATGATCCTAAATACCTCACTTACAGTGTTTAATTCTCGAAGAAGCAAAATCACTGCATGTTTTTTCCTTTTATTGACCACAATGGAAATTCCGTCAGGTGTTAAAACAACACAGAGATACAGAAGCTGGTAGTTTCTGATCTTTTATTTTGGAATGGGCTATTTGTAAGATTTTGTAAGGTTGTTCATAAGGAAAATCTCATCAACCCAGTTCCTCATTAAACCTAAAGGCAAGCAGCATCACCTTAAGGGTGACAAAAAGTAACCCTCTGAATTCCCCAATAACGGCATGCTATCGATGGGGATATTTAACATATCATTTCCAGTACAGTCTTGAAAGAAGTCGTAAGTCAGAAACAGAATCAGATTGTATTAAGAGGGAAGTGGCTATCAGCAAGTGGAAAGCATGAAGACAGTACTGGCTGATAGTCCCTGGGGAATGTAATATCAAAAGTTTAGCTTCAGAAATGAATAAGCATTCCGGCGTCTTGCAGATCATCATCAGCTTCATATTTCATTCATTCATTCAAGTCAAACTTACAAATAAAACTTTCTTGCTGAATTCCTTTGCTTGTTAAGAGCTCTGAACTAAATGTATTTTCATCACCCATGGTGGATTACCTTAGTGTCAATGCACCACAGGCTGTATATTTGCTGACAGCTATGATTAAAAATATATATATATAACTTTCAGTGAGTTGTGAATATATTTTAAAACAAGTATCCTTTGGTAGCGGAGAAAGAGTTGTCAGCAAGCTATCCACAGGCAAAGAGAGCACAAGCCACTCTGCCACCTGCATACCTTTAAACTTATATCTTGAAAGGACTGCGCAGGAACTCCAAAACAGAATGAAGTGCACACAACAGATCAAACATTTAGCTCTTACCATCTATTTCCTGGTACATGATATTTTTGCCATAGCTACATTTCAGCTAATTTCTGGGTGAATTATATCCTGCTAGTGATCTGCATTCAGAACATTAGTAAAACATTAAAAATTCTTCAGGGTAAAACAAAAATCAAAGGAGTTTTTGAACGTTTTGAAAATAGTGCAGAAAAAGAGGGAGTGGTGAAGAAGAAAAAGAAGCACGCCTGGAGGTAGTGGGAGAAGTAACTCTTCTTCTCTCTGTTCTGGTTGATAAGTGAACACTTTCAATTGCAGTGTTCGTTCTACTTATTTAATGTTCAAGGCAACTTTCTGAGACAAAACATGAGTCTTTGAACTCTTCATTGTTGAGAGTCAGCCTCTACTACACCAGAAAGGGCAAAGAGGTTCCTCATAAAAATGTTGCAACCAAGACACAAATATCATCAGCTGGCTAATTGGGTGGGAGAGGTTAAGGGAGCAGGGCTCACACAGGAATCCTGCTGCAAGAATGGGTGTTTCTTGTGTGTGGTGCCTTAACCACACACCTAGACCACATTTGTTCAAAGAGATGAAATCCACTTCTGTAGCAAGAGTCATGCAAGTCCTCTATGGATCATTGATATGTTTTTAAGTACATATATTTAAGACCATTATGCTTAACACATTACATTTAAAAGAAGTTCTGCAAAGTACATGATTTATATTAGATTCTCTCTTTCTCATCATCTACGTTGTTTCACAAGATCTGTGCTAAAGATGGATTTTTGGAGGCAGAGAGAGTGGGAGGCTGTGAATAGTTTATTCAAAAAAAGTTAATTAGAACTGATTTTTTTCAGCCTTTTGAGTCAAATTTGGTGGATATCTTGGGCTAAGTTAAAAAAACAGAAGTGGGACTAAAGTGACCATTTGCAAAACTCTCAAGGCAGAGAAGGCTGCGTGCCTACCATGTCTCAGTAATGAAGACTCAGTTCTAATGAAGGGACATGGGGGCTCAAGCCTTCCTTCTGCTTAGTCCACAGCAGAAGTTTAGGAAGTGCAGTCTCCCATGTTTCAGGTGAATGCTTGACCACTGGTCTATCAGATACATAGGATCAGAGCTTTTATGAAAAGAAAGAAAAAGAAATAGTGATATTTTGAGTTGAAATATTCAACTGGTCTGAAACAAATGAGATTCCAGTTTCTGGTTTTGTTTGTTTCTGGTCAAGTGAGGCACTTTCACTGCCTCCTTTCCCTTAAACTTATACCTTATAAGGCATTTAACTTTCTTTCCAGGGTAAGCCTAGTAATTCCAACAAACAGACTTCTCATTTATGGTCTTAAGTGGGAGTCATCTCACCTAACTTCAGGTGCCTATAATTGAGACAATATCTTTGAATTTAATTCTCCTGAGATTTTTATGGAGGCATTCATCTAAGCGTTTCCATATATCTGCTGTCCAAAAAGATGAACCACATGTAGGTGGCCTACTTTCCTCCACAGACTATCAAGGGTGATGAGCAGGGAGTGTATTTACATGGTAGTTATCAGTATTTGGTGACATGAATCCTATCCTTGATGTGATAGTTTTTCTCCACCTAAGGCTGATATTAAAGGAAATACAATACCCTTTCATAATCCTGTAGCTTTGCTTTGATACCAAGATACTTTAGAAAACAGACAAATTGGTAACTAGTTATTCTAGCCAACCTTTTGATTTCATAAATGCAAATTAAAAATACTTATCTGGTGTATAAAGAGTTAGCATGTTTAAATAACTATTATCCTTTAAATATATTCCAGTGATGTAGGAATCATTATTCTAACAGATAGAATAGGCATTAAATCCACAGGGGAGTCATTAAAAGATGGCTATTTCTCTCTGTTTGACCGAAGCAGCAGTTGTAATGTATTTATTCAGGATTTAGCAAATGGAATTCAATTAGAACTGAAATGGTGTTAAATTGAGTAATTCCTATTGTATTTGTCTGACAGACAGGAGTGGCATGACCTGAAAAGTTAAAAGGAACAGTATTCAGCCAGGATCTCTGTGTTCAATAGCACTTGTTGACAGAATGTCACTAAACAGGTATATATCCGACTTAACTTCTTAATCGCCTGCTTAACACCTGTAGTAAAAAAGGACCAAAAAATACATATTGACATTATGGGATAACGTCACACCTTAACAGGAATAATCTCTTTTATTCATAGTGGATGAAATACGGCTTAAAATTCATTGTATTACAGTCATGTTTGTATCAAGTGTTCTGATATAATTCCATTCCATGCAACAAGGAAGAATTAAGTATTATACTGTATTTTGTTTCTCTGGAGCATTTTTTATTCAGAGACAATGCGATTTTAAGGTATGCAGCAAAATAGTGTTTTTTCTTTTTAATGTGGTATGAAGGCATATGTTTTTAACACCTATACAAGTGTGTGCATTTACATATATAAAGCGTAGAAAGTTACAGTGACACATGCAATGCAATTGGCATGAAGAAGGTCAAACGTTGAATATATTGTACATAAAGCAAGACATGATGTGGTATAAGTAAGTGTCATAAAACAAGGCAGGTATGTGGCTTCCCTATTTTTGTAAAACCTCTTCAATGTGAACAGATGGGGCTGGGGTGGCATTTCCTGTGATTATCCATGGGGAATGCAGCCTGATGCCATTGAACACCAGACACTGCTACTCATCAATATAGTTGCATCCATTAATGCATTTGCTTGGCTGTCCCTCATGTTGTGCATCTTTCACACACGCACAAAATCAGTCTGGAAATGACATCTGGCACATCTTGAGCGTACAGGAAAACAAAGAAAAAATATGTGAGAATAGCCTAGAAAATTTATGAGCCTTGTTAAGGAAATAGCCACGCTAACAATCCACTCAGATACCTTAGCCACTGCTTCAGATCTTCTACAGTAAAATACTACATTAAATAGTAAAGGACTTCACTCAAGTTGGATATATATATATATTTAAGTGGCAAGTACAACAGTCCTCATGTTTTGGTTCTGAAACACAGAACATGACCTCAGATTGGGGAAGTAATTATATTTTACTTTTCCATTGTTTCTAAGGCCCAGATAGTTCTAGCTTTCAGCACCATGATATTACTCAGATTAGCACTCCTAGTAGTTGCCAAATCTCTAATTCAACCAAATACTAGAGCACATATGTAACCCAAGCATTTGCTTTACTGCTGGGGGCTGAAAAAGATTGGGATCTTAGTTGGACTTAAAGGAAATAAAATTTCAGTAGAATCCTCACCCATACCCAGTTGTGATCCTGACAAAAGGTTTTTATTGTAATTAGCATGCAAGTAACGATTTTTCACAGGAACAGAAGTTGCTCAATCAGGTCAATAGAATTCACAGTTGAATAAAGCTAGATTTTGTTTGTTCTTTTAAAAATGTAGATGTGAATGGATACTAAAAAGCATTTCTGAGAGCATTTTTGTGAGCAATTTTTAGGGGACCAAATCCAAAGCTCCCTTTTTGGAAAATGTGTCCATTGTTTGCCTAATTTAATATATTTGCAATGACTCTATACTGAAAATTGCTTTTCATGAATATACACTAAATGCCCATTATTAAATTTTAACGTATAAGAAGCATTTTATAACTGTAACCTCAATTTGTTGAAAAATTTTCCATGTGATTTTAATATATAAAGAAATACATAGTTAAGGATGAAGAATTATGCCTTTAGCTGCTCTCTAAAATATTCAGATGTTCAGAAAAGGAGGCAACCATATGATAAAAGTCCCGCTGGACACCACAGTCCCCTTTGGAGCACTGGAAAGCAGATGGTATCTTTAAAAAACAAGACAAGATCAGTCTTACCAAAAAACAGATGCTATCCATTTTCCAGGAAAGATCACTGGCAACTAATAAATAAGTTCACACAATAAACTTCTGCTGACTCAAGAAACATATTAAAGAGTTTAGAACAAAGAAAATTATCCAGAAATATTTCTAAGGAGAAATAACTTTAGCTTCAATAAAATCATTTTTACATAACTATTATCATCTTCCCATCAATCCAGAGCTATTTACAAGACACGGGATGAAACAATAAAAGCTCCAGGAGGTGAAATCTGGAGGTGAATCATCTAGAAATTTAAGAAAAGAAAGCAATACTGTTCTAAAATTCTTAAATTAAAAATAAATCTGGAAGTATAAACAACAACAAAAAAATAATGCAAAGCATTAAGAAATGCAATTTTGGATACATAAAAGGGACATTAGTTACTCTTAAGTCCATAAGGTTAAGAGAACAGAGCAATTTCCAGGATAGTTTCTGAACAGTATGCATGACAATCACACACCTTGTTTGTAAGATCGTTCTACGTAGAGAGCAAGAGAACTGCTATTATATTGCATGTGTAGAGTCAGCATGATATTTCTTTTGTTTCCAATAGACAATGAAAAATGATAACCACATTTTCTTATTGTTATTAGGAATATATCAGAATGTGGACTTCACTAAAGTACAAAAAAGCTCATGAAGTCAAGTTTTGTAATTGGATTTTATAAGGGAGTAAGAGAGACTATATAATGTAAATTTTAAAGACATTAAAGACATTTCTGCTTACACATTCAGAAGGAAAGAAACCATAACTACTTCCCTGTGAAAGTCATCTGGTCACAGCAGGAATTTTCATTTGTTCTTTCCATATGCAGCACCGGATAATTGGCCAGTTGTGTTATTGCGGGGGATGAATATTCCTCCGAAATGCAAGATGCAGATGTAATACTGAAAATGTCTTGAGTAAAACACTCCGCTGACATACACTGGTGCAGTTCCATTAATTCTGATACAACTATTAAAATTTATATAACTAAAAAAAAAAAAAGAATCCAAATTCTTACTTCTAAACAACAACAAAAAAGTATTCACATCACAAACTGAGTTGTCCATCTCTCTGTATCAGTCACTGAGATGTAGCCAAAATTTGAAAACGATGTACCACATCTTAAAACAAGATGCAACATCTTTAAGAAGTATTTAGAGGTGGTAAGTAAAGAGTACTACATACTGCTGAATATTCAAAATAATATCGAATAAGAAAAATGTACTTGTGCTGTTAGAGACGAAACACTGTAAAGGGTGGCATGGATTTTTCATGCACAAAAGTGCCATTTTAAGTTCTGATCTGAATACTCAGACTTGTACCTAGACAGGTTCTTTGAATCCATGCCATCTTTGCCAGCTTCATGGAGATTCAGAGCTAAAAGCCATAAACCTCTTTCATTTGTTTGAATGAAGGGGCTCTTCTGTCTTAGGTCCAGCTCATCTGTTAGTTGGGCTGCAATGTGGAATGACCCTCAAATCAACGTGCCCTTTTTTGAGTACTGTAGGTAACACTTTACAAATAAATATACATCATAAGTGTACAGGGAAGAGAGTGGCCTATGACAAAAATCTGATTCTCAGTTCTTTTAATGTGATCTTGAGGAACTTAGATCTGTAATATAAGGATAGCAATATTGTTATCACAAATGTTTACAAAAGTGTTATAAAAGAGAAATTTTTAATTTGTATGAAGTGCTCAGATACTCCAGGAGCAGATATATGGGAATGAACATTTAAAATAGGTATTTATCAGCCTGGACCATAGGCAATTCATACAAACGCAAACCAACAAGGTAAAAAAGGAAGAAGGAATAAGAATGGACTTTTCAGTGAAGCTTCCTGACTGCCACGTTCCAGTCCTGCAAAAGTAATTTAAACTGAAAATCATTTCCATTCTGAACTTTTCACATGCCTTTCACAGGGCTCGTTTTAGCTTCTTTCATAACAATTCTGCATTTGGCTCATCTTCCCCTCCCTTCTTTCTTTTAAACCACAGTCAAACTTAGATAATAAAAGTCGAAAATAGAGAGATAAAGACTTTCTGCTACATTTTTCTTATTCAGGTTAGAAGATAATTCTGTTTACTTGGTTCAGGTAATATTCCAGTTGTATTGCAAGCTGCCGCAGAGGAATGAAAAATTGATTTTCTTCTTGTAAAGTATAGCGTACATGAACACCTATAATCTTTATACATTTACAGTGATTTAAAAAAAAGTCCACATAGTACATAAGTATGTTAAAACCATAAAATATTCTACTGGCCACACAGTCGTTAGGCTCCTTTAAGTTGAGGCTATAGTATCTGCAGATGCAAAAACCAAAAGGCATTCCTGTGTGTACAGGTTGGGTGCTACTCTGCCTAACTGCATGCACTGGAACTGCTTACAGGTGCATGCTGAATGCAGACAACTGTTGCATTCTTAGATACTTACTGCAAATCATAGGACAATTTCTTTATGAGGTTGAGAACATACAGAAGTACCTAGAAAGTGTAACTATTAACATTTATTGTTGGTGTAGCCTGTGTTAGTGCTTTTTCCAAAAGCCTGGGACCAGGCAGGCAGAGACAAGGCCAGCTATATCTCTTGACCCACCTTTGCACATTGAATCTGCTCAAACCCTCAGACAGGAGATGAATATTGCCTTTCCCAGAGAGCAAGTGATTTTCACATCTGTTAATTTAGTCTTTTTCATGCATTAGATCTGAATTTTCCTATTTAAAGAGCTACTCTGTGTTTAGGAGAATGCGGTTTTAGAGATTCATAGCCAAGGATGTGAGGTGCCCATGAAAGAAATGCTAGATCTTTCCTTTTACCTCGTTGCTCCCCAGTTAATTGGGTCTCAAATTCATCTTATCAAAAGTCAAGTCATGAAAATTACTGACTCTTTGAAAACACAAAGCTTAGAGTTCATTGTTAAACTTTTTATTCAAATGCCATCAAGATACTGTTTATCAACTTAATTATGGTGTAGAGAATAACAGACTCTTATTTGTCTTCCTGGCAAGCAGCTTAGAGAATGTTAAAAAATTATATTATTACAATTGGAAAATATGCCATAGTAAAGTATGGCATGGGGGGGTTGTTTTGTGTATTGTAAAACTGAATGCATGTAAGTGATATTTACCATGTAGGCCTGCTACTTTACCACATGATGTGTTAGAGCCCAAACAATGTTATGGTTCATCACTGGTTTTGCATCCTTATGTAGCATCGGTCCTACGCCAGCCTTTAGTTTCGCCAGGTAGGCACGAGCTGGGAATGCAGTCCAGCCTCACCCTGCTCAGACGCACTCCAAAAAGCCACAGCCCGGTGCAAAAGTAGCAGGGGCAGGTACATGGCAGACAGACCACACGATTCAGGGCTTGTCTTCATGGGCAAATTAACCACTGTAACCACACCAGTATAACTACCCCACTGGAGTTAGAGCTAACTCCCCACATGGAGAATCTTATCCTGCAATCAGAGTGCCTTCTCTTTGTGCAGCTTATGTTGCTTTGAAGGTATAATTATACCAACATAGTTACATTGATGAATTCCTCCCTGTAGACAAGTCCTTACATAATGCCAAGCTTGTTTATTTCCCAAACAAATATTACAACTTTAAAAGCTATCTTTGTTTCATTTATTTGTTTGGCATTTACCTTCCTTTTGATGTTGATATTGCTTGACATATTGTTCAATTAATTGTTAGATACAACAATTATTCCCCTTAACTGCTATTAGAAATGCCATCTATTTTCTTTTGTTAATTTCTCTGCGTCAAAGTTATTAACTATGCAATCAACTAATGTTGTAACTACTACACGTTTCACTGCTGAATGATATATACTTGCACCACACATAAAAGACAAACCCTGAATCTCTTTCCCAGACACCAATCCTTCTTCCCACTGGTTAGCACCCCTTACATCTCTTTGTTCTTCTATACCCACAGCTAAATTCATTTAAATCATTTGCTGAAGGTAAGTATATTATATTATCATTCGGTTCTGTCATTTTTTCATATACTATCAAGCATGGATCCAAATGCATGATAAAAAAAAAAAAAAACTATGTAGAAACAATTTTGAAGAATTTGCTTATAAACTATCCATGAAGATGCACATTGCAACTGGTGACACAGATTGCCTGTGGCAGTAGCTTCCTTTTGTTCCTATTTGTTTCAGCAAATACAGATGGTAATATAAAATCAGAGCTTGAATCCATTCTTTCCAAGGTTTTGTAAGCCATTTTATCTTTAGGCCACTACAGTATTTTGAATGTTGTAAAAGGCTGATTGTTGCAAAAGGTGTGAGGGGGACTGAACAGTCCACTAAACGTCTGCAAATTCTAAGTACAAGGTGAATACATTGCAAAGTAAGACAAAAATGAAATAAAAAGTCCAAGTTTATAAAATAAATCAAAATAAATGAATTCAATCTGACCCAGTTAGAACACTTCAGGTTTTTTTCCTCCACTTAACCAAAGTATTGGTAACATGGATGTGTGCTAACCAGTAATTAGTCCATGTATATACCGAGTTGATTTTACTAATCTGAAACATTCTCAGCAAAGCCCCATAACTATCTTAAACTTATGCTAACTGTCTGATCCCCCACAAAAGCAAGTAATACTAAAATGCCTCCTTAACTGTCCTCAGTATTAAGGCAGATTGGTCAAGTGAATGGTGAGTGAAATAAAAACAGCAACACGTTTTCCAGCAGAAGAGTTGAACGTGTTTTATAATCATGGGTCACATATCTGTATCCTCCTTTTCCAGGTAGTGAAAGTAAGGTGCAAAGGGTGATTACTCTGCCACCAGCATTCATAGAAAAGGCAACCTAGTAAGACCAAGGTCTTCCTAAATCTTCTAGCTGCTTTTCTAATATTAAATATGCAAAATACATGTGGAAAAATAGTAGATAAGTGTGGAAGAAAGGGGGGAAGATGACAAAGGCAGAAAGAAATCCAAATGAAGGAAGGCTTTTCTTTAAAAGCCTGTTTCAGCTCACCTTCTGATATATTATTTATTGGTCAAATACAAATTAAGCAACAAAAGTAAAAATGAAAGACTTTGGCTGGAGAGATGGTCAGCCCTGTCCAGGAACCCCCTCTGAATGAAAAACATTGCTTCTTTTTCAGGTGTGGCAGTTTCTTCAGCTACTGCAAGCATGTTTGTCCCTAACATTTTGTCCCTCTCTTCTCTGTACACTTAATTCGCCTTTATACTTAAACTCACTCCAGTTTTTCCAAATGTAATAAATGCAGCTTTGCTATTTACCAGTTCTCAGGACTTCAGGGAGTGCTGAGCTCCCCAGGAGCAAAGCAGTTTCATTTAGAAGCAACTGACAGCAAAGTCTGCTCTTTTCTACGCTGGCAGGCAAAAAAGCCAAGACACACCGTGCGAGAATATTCCCTTTCACGGTGACTAAAATGTGCTGGCCAGGCTTGTCGAAAGTAGCTGTGGCCTAAGATTAGCCTGTCATATCTTACAGCAAGATAAAGTAATGGAGAGGAGTACAGGAAACGAAAAAGATACATCCCCAAACCTTGAAGTATTCCCCAACTATAATTTCATGGGATTTCCCATGGACTGTCTAACCAGTTGTACACTGTGGGCCTGACCTGCAATAAGAGCAGTACAAGAACTTATATTAATAGCAGCGGCAATGCAATCTCTTGTTTATAATCAGATGTCGAGAGAAAACTTCATTATGACAATGCAAAGAGACAGTGATGGACAGCCAAGTATTTATTGATTTTCACTGCAGAAACTGTTTGTTCTCCATGTCTCAAAAGGTATCTCAATTACCCTGGAGGGGCAATTCTAGCCTTCGGGAAGCCCAATTCTGTGTGACCTGCCCTTCCACATCCCTAATTGGATCTTTCAATAGAAAGAAATGTTAGATCCATATTACAACTTCAGCAAGGTGAGAAGTAACATCTTATGATTTACTGCCTTCTATAGCAGTGTAGCATAACACAAGTGCCATCCATCTCTGGCATATCCACTATTATATTCACCCCAGTTTGAATGTGAATTCATGACCTTCTCTATACATCAGATACTAGGAGTTCTTGAGTATTACTGCACTCTGTCAAAATAAAATCATCTCCCCATAGAAAAGGGACATTGTAAATTAATATGAAAATAAAATTGCTCAGCAGCTTTTGCAAGCTAGGATCTGATGACCAAAAGACTGTTTCTTGAGGAGACAGCAAGGCAAAATAATAGCCCCTTTGCATTCACAGCATTAAAGTAATCAAACAATAACTGCTGCTATTAATGTGACTTGTCAGGTGTTCTTCCAAAGCTTCTCAGAAAACCTGCAACAGGCTTTGTTGTGACTTTATTTAACACCCTAGTCAGCCTGTCACGATTTGCTTCTTACTTGTTATTGTAGATGTTCCAACCTCAAGCAGTTTCATGTTTCACAACCTTTGCAAGCAATATATTGGGTTTGCCAAACAATTCTAAACTTAAACCTACTTTTCCTCCCCCAAAGCAAAAAACAAGGAAACAAACAAATCCAAGCACAAACCCAGTCCCACCTCTGAAATCATCTACTGGTGAATTCTGAGCAGCTTATCTAAGTTAGCTGCACTTTATCTAAGCATGCATAGTCTGAGATGGTTTCACTGCATTCTCAGCACTCCCCACCAACTTTCAGTTTGGACATTATTGAACAAAGCCTGAAAGAGGAGATGCTCACGCTGCACAGAAAGCACAGAGCCAGTGTAAACAGCCTGCACTAAATTCACACTCTGAGACTTGAGAACAGCGAGGTTAGTACAAAAGAAGGGACAGGGAGAATTTAGTGTTACACAAGTATCCATCTCTTCCTCTTGTTTCTCCCCCTCTAATACTACATTCAATTAGAAATGAGTTTTGCCTTTTCCCTACCAGACCACTGTTTGCCCATATCTGACTGGGAAATGCAAATGTTCCTTCAAAACCTCTAAGTGCAACTATCACCAGTACGAACAGCAAATAAAGCCATTGCTCTGTTTTGGAGTGATTGCTCCAGGCTTCCCTAGCCATCAGCAGCCCAAGCTAGGTGCAACCTCCTTCTGCTAAGCTGCTTTGTACTCAGACAATCAAATTTCAGATGAAACCCTCCCATATTCACAATCTAATATCTTTTCATTTAAATATACAACTTGCTAATCAGTTACATAACTTGGATTAATCGCATTCCTGACTCTGACAAGAGATGAGATGTGGTGGTAGTGAAATCACTTTGGACTGATGGGGGATTTGAGCATGGCTTCCTTCCAGCCCTGTGTTTGAGGGAGAATATGGCAACTGCCCAGAGACAACATCTCTAGAAATGTGGTCACAGAGTTATATGTGAAAACACCAACCAACCTTTACAAGCTCTGGATCGAGCAGTAGATCCTTTTCTTCACAGAGCAGCACACCATTGAATCACTGCTATTCTGGTGCAGATTTTTTCTGTTTACCCTGCTTTAACTTGCACTTGCTCTTTGAAATCCACATTGAGTGCTGGATTTCTGAACAAACAGTTCTCACAACTGACTGAGTGGTAGAATGATTTACACAGCTTCCTATGGCAATATACAGTGATGATATTTATAGCCAGCCAGGGCCAACAAAGATGTGAGCACATAACTGGACCTAACAGCCCTGATTAATAGCACGTATCACTAAAGAAGGCCAGGCAGGGACATTAATAATCAGTTAATAACAACACAAACTATTTTTAGGAAAAAGGTGAGATCAGGAATCATTTGAAAGAGATCTATCTTTGTTTCTATCTGCAAAACTTTCCATGCATCATTTTGCAAACCCCAGTCAGCTGGACAGCTTAAATTTAAGTCAGATGTACACAACTACAGACCAGTTTAGAGGTATATAAACACGTTAACTTAAGGATTCGGGACAGCTTAGGGGTGGCAGGAGGCAGCTCACTGTGGGTGAACTTACCAGGTAAGGGATGTACATGCGGCAGCTGCAGGGTATGCAGGCAGTATGGTGATCTACTGTGCCTCTGCAGACATGGCTAGAGAAAAGCTCAACGTTCCAGTGTTCAGACAAAATTCCTGACAAAAATTTCTTTTGGAAAGAATTCGTTTTCCAGTCAGACACCTGCAGAAGGGCCATGTTTCTGAAAAGACCTGCTTATCCAAATATTCAAGTCCCTCTTGAAAATTCAAACTCTCTTTTGGTGCCTAAGCAGAAATGTAAAAGCCATCTTTGATAAATGTATCTCCTCAATCTTCCCTTACAATGTACTTGAACGCATTTGAACGAATAATCTCCCACAGTAGCCCTTAGCCATCAAGAGCGCACAATACCTGGTAGTAATCAGGTTTAATCTGAAAGGTACTAATGTCCTAGAATACACTGGCCTAGAATACACTACAGTTGTGTTACACTTAGCACTTTCTCAGTGTCATGAACTGGCCCATATTTCAGGGGCATCAAGGTAGACTAGAACTATTCAAAAGACCACATCTTGCATTTGAAATATAATGAAGAAAGAATAAAGTAGAAAAACTCATTTGTCGTCTATTCTCATGTGAAGGGCACTTGGTCTGGGACTCAGCATGAGTAGGAATCCCACAACATTTAGATTATACAGCTACACTTTTCTTTCCGACTACTATTTCACAAACGTGCTTCTGTTAAACAGAGTAATTAGTGCATTGAGATGACCAACACACAGGTGTCTATCGCACTGTGGGACAAGTGCCTCTGTTGGTGTATCATATCTGCTAAAATTCAGTAGCACCAGGTCTACTTAGAAACCTTTCTCTTGAGGACTCTTTTCTTTCTCTTTTCCATTCTTTCCTTCTTGTTCAATGAAGATATTACTTTTTCTTTACTAATTGTACATCAATGAGATCTATATTTTCTTTTGTTTGTTTGTTTGTTTTCAGTAAATGACACAGATATCTGGACCCTGCACCCCACAATCTTGTGGGCTAATTTCCAGACAATATTGCACATTTTCTATGCAGCTTTTTTTTTTTTTCTCAGGTGCTTCAGTACTGAAGTGCTGCAATGCTGTGTAAATTATACTTTGTAAATTAACAACAGGGATTTGCACAGTGATTTATAGAACAAAGGCTGTCTCTTATCCCATGGAGAGAAGGAAGATGGAACAGGGAAGGAAGGCTGAAGGCCATATGAGGATGTGGTAATCACAGAGGCTAAATCCTATGCTGAAGTTATCAATTTTGTTTACTAAATCACATGTAGGTTAAATACCACCAAAGCAAGGCGGTATAATAACTGCCCAATAAATGGAGCTCCAAGAAAAAACGTGTATCCTATTTTGTTCATGTTGTTCAAATGTATTTTATATATAAAGGGAATATGACAAGAATTTTTGCCTCTGTATGGAATGAGAAACTTGAAACAAAACCAAAACCCTGGCTAGTGTCACTGTTTTAAACAAAGACACATGCAATGAAAGGCAATGACTCTTGTTTATGAAGATTTATGTGACAGGAGAACCAAAGAGAGAAGACAGAAGGAAGCACCACATACAGCTTAGAAGAACTGGCAGACTAAGAAAAACTTAATGATCAATTTGGGATCAATTAATAACTGGAAACAGCCAGGAGTGAGAAGCAAAGGAACATTCCAGTAGTGATCATGAACTCTGCACATTCTTTAAGGAAAAAACAAAACAAAACAAAATAACCAACCAACCAAAAAAAAAAAAAACCCAAAACAAAAAAGCACCAAAACTGTATCAACAAAACCTGCATTAATCTCTTTTTCTTGCTGAGTGAAATGATCTGCAGTATTCTGAATCTTGATTTATCATTTAGGTCAAGTAAAGCCCAGAGTCTGTATAGCACACCACTACTTTTGCATATGACCTCTGTGCCACACCAAAATAGATATTTATTGCATGAATTATGTATAAATATACATACATATGCATACATACATGTATACAGGACTATGATTTATTCATTATTCTTAGACAATCTGTATGAAACAAGTAGAAACCAGTACTGGAGGATATAGACCTACACTGTCAGAGTAAAAGCTGATGCACATTATTTATGAAGCTTGTTCTGTCAAAGAATGTTGGTTTTGATGATCCTATTTGAGTGAATGCCACCCTTATCTGTCAAGTAAGACATACCAACCTACTACATCTCTGAGGGAGTACAAAGTGCTCGTGAAGAACACACAACTTATTATACATATATATCAAGGCATGGCCAAATAAAAACGTAAGCCTTGATACACACGTTTTAATTGGTACCATACAATTACATAGCCACAGAAAAGTATTCGCAGTTTTTAAATCAGGACAGTTTATATTTTCATTTTTGTTGGGCTGAAGGAGGCAAAGAACTAACTGTCAGAAAACTGGAAAGCAGAAAAGGCAAAAGTAAAGATACTCCTCTTATTTGTCAGAAAATAAGAAGTTCAGAATCATCTTGTCATTGAAACAGTTTTGTTCTTAACGCTTCATTTTTCCTCCTCATAGTTGAAGACTATTATAGAAACTAATAGAGGTGGGCAGCAATCTGATTTTCTGTTGTATGTGTCATTCTGAGATTTTGACAGGCTTTAGGTTTTTATAATGAAACAAAACAAAACTAGAAAAGAAATTTATTGGGAAAGAGAATCTGATTTGTGGGTAGTTGAAATGTGTTATTCACGTTTCAGGGATTTACATTTTATAACAAGATAATCCATTTTCAGTTTTTCACAAACAGAATGATCAGAGCTTGTTTTTCTGTGAAATGTGTTATTTTGATTAATGAGAAAAAAAATGGAAAAACATTTCACTGAAATATTTTTGTTGCCTAGAATTTAAATTTCATGTTATGCAGGGACTGTGGCTCAGAGCACTGGTACAAAGCACTGCAAAAATGAAGGAAGCTCCATGACAGCATTAAGTTAATTCTGGATTTACTCCAAAACAGCTAAGAACAACATTTACCCCTAGATTTTTAATAAGAAAAAATGTGCACAAGGTACAGAATATCCTCAGAATCACTAATAAGAAAGAAGAAGAAAAGCAAAAGAGTAAAAAAAATACTGCAGAAAGGAAAGAACCTACCTCTAAGGTTTTGCACAGAGTTTAATGAAGCAACCATTGAAGATTTTTAGAGATGACAGCAAACATTCATTTTCTTTATTTGTATCATCACAGTTTCTAAACAATCTAACTGGAAATCAGAGCCTTCTTGACTGAGAAAATGTGTGAATATTTCAGCAGGAAAGTGAATTACTTTTACCCTCAAATTTGCAGGTATTCCTTAATACAATACAATACAATAAAAAATAAAGAAGTCCTTGAATGTTATTCTTTTTAACAATGACAATCTTTCCCATAGCATCCCCAAAAAAAGAGTTCTTGGGTGGGTGGGTGTGAAAATATTTTCTGTGTTCAGTCAAAATTTTTACAATAACAAAATTTGAGTGGGCTATATACATCCATGATGAGAATACACAATGTTAATCAGAACCATAATGTCTGAAAGAATGAAGTTCTCACCCCATTATTCCCACCAGAGATAGAGAATAATTTGTAGGTCACCTAGACTTTATGCATCAAACTGTGAAAGCTCTACAGCAATCATGATACAAAAGTTCACTAATGATGAGATGACATTTTTGAGCTAGGGTTGAAAATAAGTGTTACGTGGGTGTTGGAAACAACACACTCAGATATGACTTCCTTAATTACGTATTGTACTGAAAGCCATTTGTGAACAAACATATATGCATATTTTTTCTCTCTTTGGTTTGTAATGTCTTGTTTTAAGTCCATTCAGTAATAGAAAAAAGCAGATTTTCAAGTGATTCATGTTGCAGATGTGTTGTAAATGAAGCCAGATCTTATTAGCACAACAGTTTTCCCTTTTTTTTTTTCTTGTAGACTTTGAGCTCAGTAGGTCAGTTTGTGCTACAGCTAATATATCTGCATAAACTGTATTCAATTTAATAAATATAATTCAATAAATATATAAAGAAATTGAAATTTCATTTTGAAATATACTAAAAGCAAAGATTAGTGAGTGTGGAAGCATTCAGGATTGCTTTATGTTTTAAAGCTACAATCGTCCAGAAATGTTAAAAAAAAATACATAGTGTAAAGATGTCACCTAATTTTGTTGTCATAGATGTTTATCACCTCCTGACACAAAGATTCCTGCAGTGGAGAGCTTCAGTGGCCAGCTGATCAGATCACCTCTCCTGTCCCCATTGATCTTGGATTCCAAAATTTGATTTACTTGTCCTTTCAATACTGAATGCAGGGGGGAAATACCTGACTCTCAAAATACCTCCTTCCATCCATAGAAAATTTTATCGATGGGTTTCAATTACAAAAGTACTTAATTTGCATACTGGGACAAAATGTACCCTTCATTTTAAAGACATAAAAATCAGCTCAGACCATATCTGATGAAACTGGGGAAACTGAGCAAGTACGCCAGCAGTCTGCATGTTTAACTAAAAGAAAGCTTATCATCTAGTGGCAGCTGTGAATAAAAAAAAGCAATTATCACCTCTGTATTGAATGTTCCAGTTAGAGAAAAGGAAATAAATAAAAAACAGCCCACTGTAGGCCTGTTTTTCCTGCCATTTTGTTAACAACAGCAAAATCTCATAAAGTAGTTGCCATGTATTTAGGAAACACTTTCAACCTTCACTGTAATATTTGCAATAATATTTTTTATTTTAAGCATAAGAAACATGTTAAATTTCACAAACAGCAAATAGTACTTTTCAGTGTCATCCTATCTATTTATAGTATTTTCCACAGAGTATGTAGACTCAGACAGGAAGCCAGCAATATTTAAAAATTTTCACCATGTGAGAAAAAAAAAATGTTAGGGAGGAAGTGTAAAGCATTAAAAAGATGGATGTAAATTTCTTTAAAAAATATACAAAAATTGTTCATTTTAGTATGGCCATGAGTGTACACTACCGACTAGAAAGAAAAGCTTCCAAAAAAAAAAAAAAAAAAGAGTTTTTTAGGAACAAAAAATTTGAGGCTGGTGTCTCTTTGATAACTTACTGAAAATGAAAACAACTGCCAGTCACCTTTGTTTGCAAGAAAATGTCTTGTAGTGGCTACAAGAGAGCTAAGATGTTGAAAGGGAATTCGGTGGTAGGTGCTACAGGTTATGAGAGTACGCTGCATACATCAAGCAAGGCCGATAAAACGTGCCTGAACTAAAGTCACTTATGCTTGACAAAATGCCATCAAATTGCACCAAAGTCAATACTGTCACCTCACACTCATGATAACACAGCAAAGACCAGAATCTGTTCTCATGTTCTAACATTTCAGTCAACAACATATACATTTTTATTTCACATTCCTAGTTTTAAATCATACCCGTTGCAAAACAAATGGATGTGGTGACGTTATTGGCTATGAACGACATAGCATATATTACTGTAAATGTTATTATCATGTGACAGTACTGAAAGTGCCATTACACTGAACAGCTGAGGAAATAAAAACAGCCAATAGGTGGAAAAATGGAATGGTACCATGGAGGATTAGCTGGAAATCTCTCATACAGCAGCAATGAAGGCAACTCCTTACTGAATGACAGGTTGCCTTGGTGTTTGCATTAGCCTTGGAACGTTTAACAAGCATCTCATATACTTAGGAGTTATATTTGCATTTTAATTTTGTAAGAATATAGGTGAAAAGTCTTTTTTTGTAAATGGATTACTTAAAGATGCCATCATGTTATCCTTATATTCAGTGGTATCTTGTTATACTGGTAACCCCATTTTAAATTGCTGAGACTGCTTGGGCAGTCCTGAGTATATTTGATTTACTGCAAATAAGAATTGTGATCAAATGTCTCATTTCCCCCAGCCACCCTCTCCCCTTTCTTTCCCAGTCTTTCTAGGAGTAGTCTAAGCACTCAGCAATAATAATCATAATAAATAATAATAATAGTAATAATAAAAGCTACGTTAGAACTAGCAACCCTTCATATACTTGCAAATAACCAGATTGGACTATTTTTACAGGTGTCCTGACAGAACCCCAAGCTACGTACTCAGGTAAAATTCTCATGAAAGTTTAAAGGTCAGTTCACCATCTTTTTTTTTGCACAGGAAAGTGGGAGTAACTGGGGGAATCCACAGTGCTTTCACCAGGCTAACAGCAAAGCTTGGCCTTCACAGAGAATTCAGAATTTGTGCCCCTATTTTGTATACACCTCGGTGCCTTAGGAAGCAATACTTTTTGCCTTAACTTTGTCCTTTTCTATCTGGAGAATATTGATCTTTACCTGCTCTCCGTTTTTCATGGAGTTCAGCAAACACCGTAACATTTTATTTATCTCCTTGCTTCTAAGTTCCGTTTTTCTCCCAGAGGGGTCAATAAGGACTTGGCTGTCTTTCTGTGAACCTCATCCAAACCCCTAATTAACCTCCCTAGGTTACCCAGTCCCATACCGTTGTGGACTATCTTCATCCTTAACAGTCATTGTTTCAACACTGTATGCTCTAATCATATACAGGACTGGTGCCTGTACGAGGAAAATATTACTCTTCTTCCCTATCCCATTTGAATAAACGAAAAAAAAAAATCCTATTCAAAAAAATGGGCTCTGAATCAAGTCCATAATAGATACTTTCAAGTGAAGGAAGCATCAGCTTAAAAAGGAATCAGTATAAGGATCTGTGGAGGAAAGCAAAGAATTTCCTTATTGGATTGTATGTGATGCAGAAAAAATGCACAAGGGCCTGCACGCTGCATGGAAGACTTGCTGCTCTTTCTGCAGGTGAAGAAGCTGATGGAGCCGATGAGTTTGCTGATGACGCCACTGCTGAGCCTGCAGACAGGGGTGATTCCACATCCACTGCTCGCAGTGCTAAATGCAGGTTATGGCAATGGCAGTGTAGGTTCCCACAAAATGACATAAATTCTGTAGATTTCTTTAAAAAGAAGCGAGGAAAAAAAGATGAAATCTGGCAACCCTTTAGACTGAAGATTTAAAGTCACATAATGAACATATGTATGTCCAGAACCAGAAGTTTCTACAGGTGCACTCTAGAGCAGCTTATGTTGAGTCGGCAGCTGTTTTGAGTAAAGGTCAGCATGAATAAGTTCAGAGTTTCCAACGTAGTGTTCTGTGGCTTGATGTTACTTCACGCTTGTTTTATATGTTATTATATTTGATCAGTGAGGCCCTGTGGCTTCCAGCTACAGCCAGGACTGGGACAACCTCCTCGTCTGAGCCCAACAGATATACTCTAGCAGGTAACAAAGTCAGAATAAGCGCACAATGTAAAGCTGAATTTCAATCTATAGTAGCATATTTTTATACTGCATAACATTTTATCAATTCTACTCACCTTTCCACTATAGAAAGATATTTTTTTTCTTTCTTTCTTTCTTGATGCCAGTGATAACTGCATTTGGCTTTTTTCTTTTTTCTTTTTTTCTTTTTCTTTTTTTTTATCCTGGCATGATAATTTTGCAGTAATCTTTCATAAATCTCAGCATGTTCTCAGAAAGTAAATGATGGCATAATTTATCACTATTGAAAATGCATTTTGTGCCCTGACAGTATAATTAGACATTCTTTTCAGGAGACATATTAAGTATATACCAATGTATTAAAGCTACTGTGCTGCAGATCCATTTAGTTGATTTATTCCTTGTCTCTGGCTACCTTGCCTTATCATGATACCCACACAATCATGGATTCTCATTGCAAGAAAAAAAAAAAAAAACAGGCAAGGAATCAACACATTGTAAGAAACAAGAAACAGTATCTCTAGGTTAACTAATTCAAGTGGGAACAGGATGCAATTTGGCTGCACTTTTGTACCAATTCAGAACGCATTAATTATGCAGTGATCAAAATAATTTCACATGCATAATGCTGACCTCATTCACTAGAGGGCAACAAAACCCCAGCTTAAAAAGCCTCCACCTTCTACTTTCAGTGACAGAGCACTTTTAATAAGATGCTGCATGGATTTCATAATGAATACCCTATTAATTTTACATAAGTGCAAAGTTACTTCTGAAAAGCCAGTTGGGCTGCTGAATATACATGATCTAGCCTCTCAACAGGTGCCATGAAGACATTATTC
>VXAA01003467.1:641234-690219 GCA_013399115.1 Anseranas semipalmata
CCCCCCCCTTATCAGTGGGTGTGTTCATTTGTTTGAGTATCATTGTTCAACTCAGGTTACCCTACTGAGCTCCATTTAATAAAGCCCTCTTGAACATTACACAGTTTTTGTAGATCAAAGCATGTGAGCTTATCTAGAGATCATAAAGCTACCAATGTTCAAGCTACTTAAACTGTAGTAAAGAAAAGCTCTTATACAAGTGACTGGGCTTTGCTTTTGATCAATGTGTTTTGGGGGGTTATTTTCTCTTCTCCTTAGCTGCTGCTTATATAACATTAACTTCTCATTTTGACTAAAGAGGATGCATACTTTCATATGGGTGTCTGCTTAACCAAAATGCAATAGAAAACCTTTACTTGCAATTTTTAAGGATGTTTGTTAGGGAGTCTGAAAGAGTTGATACTATCTCTGCCAACAGTCTAACAACTAATTAGTTTACCACGGGCCACCACGTTAGCTCTGCTAATTTAATTTTGAAAAGTTCACTCTGCATAATAAAATCCACTTGCTGGATCTTCTCCTTGAGTTGTACATAAGAAATAGCTATTACTGTTATGGTCTATTGAGAAAGGGTTTCATACACTGTGAAAAAAATGATTACACAGACACAGACCCAAGCAATTGAAAAATAATTATGTGAATTTGTCTTTTGTCCTTAGACACAAATAATGGCTAATGCAAATAAACTGCCAGTGAAGTATTTTTATGTGCTTTTTATAGCACAAATAAGAATATATTTAACCCACTTTTGATGAATATCTGAATTATTTTTTTTCCCTGGTTTTGATATAGATAATGATTTTTAGGACCAGATGCAAACATCCATGTTCTAAAGCCGTTGCTCCCAGGAAAACATCCTTGGCCTCTCCTTTAAAGGGGTTCATTCCAAGAGGTGACCAGATATTCATTCTTGTGTTTCAGAAGCACTGAAAAGATCAGGAAGGAGGAGGGGGCCTCAGAAGGGGAGAGATGTACAAATACATTTTTCTATTACACAGTTGACAGCCCCTTGGGAAAACAAGTCTAAGAAATGTGCAACCTTGAAATGTGTGCATGCTGCAAGGGATATTTTCAATGTGAACCCTGTGTTCTTATTTTCAAAGTCCTTAATCATTTGGCTATGCTGTAGAAAAGGGGTATAACTGAAGCTCCTAAAACAAACTGGAAGGTTTGATTTTGCTTCCCTCTCCTTGCAGAAAGGCACAGTATACCATCCCTGCTACACCACCTTGGCAGTGCACTACAGCCTACACATTGCATGCCTAGTTAGCAATATTCTCCTCTCCAAACAGTACAGCATGACATGTCCCCCTTCCCACCAAAGTATTTAACAATTTCCTTTGAAATGCAACTCATTATACAAAAGCAGAACTAAATAAAAAAATACTCTAGAGAGAGAACAGATTGCTAGATATAGATTAGATGTGCAGTCTAATCCTTCACAAGCATTAAATATTTAACATAATCACGCCACAGGTGACAGGAAGATGTCTGCATTGTTTAATTAGACTTAATTAAACATAAGGAAAATCTAATACTAATTCAGATCTAGCTTTTAAATTGATTACAAAATTCCCTTTTTAAAGTACTTTTGTATCCAGAGAAATGTATTCTTTCATTAGCTGGGGAATCCTTGCCATACAATGCTCAAAACCCATGAAGAGACGATCTGTTGTGTTCAAAAGCCCATGGATGATACTAACTTTACTCTACGGGGTTAAGGACAAAGCCAAAGGACTTGGGGCTTCTAGCAGGCTGTAATGCTGGGATGTTTTGGCAATATTTTGTGCAAACCATTACGCTCAGGACATCATTTTTTTCTATTACCTCTTTTATAGTCTTATTGTTTACAAGAAAATAGATAGAGCATTTAATTATGAGATGGACTTAATGTTCTATAACAACTCCTGTATGCAATATATTGCCTCTGGAACTCTGCTCACAACTCATATTAATGCGACAAATGAAAAAAAAAAAAAAAAGAACAGTGTAACAGAGAAGATGCTTTGCAACAAGAGGGTAATATCTAATACTATGAATCATTCCCTGATAACATTATAACACACCTCCCAGTTAAAGTTATGGTTCAGAACTACATTTAAGGACAGACAAATACAACATGTATTGTCAGAGAACCAGAGACAATTAATGACAAATGACTTTGTTTCCCAATCGTCTTATTTAATGACATTAAGTGGAATAGCCTGATAAGTGTCCAACATAAACGGAGTATACACATGGGCTGGATTAAATCCTAAACTATTATTTCCTCTACAAACTAGAAGTTAGAAAGGATTAAAGAAATCAAGCCATAATCTTCCTAGAAATAAAGTTGTCAATTCAGCCCCAGCTTTGCAGGGCAGCTGGTCACTTCATCATCAAAGTCAGTTGCAAAGATTACCAGACTCATTGCAGTATGCTATTGGGATATTAAATATTGTTGTACCTTAGATGAAATCATGTACTGATGCAATGTTGTAGCAGCTACTGCTCTGATTTTTTAAAAGCTTTTTGATTACCTGATGCCATGTCTCCTCTCCTGCTCCTTTCTGGTTTCTGGATCACTGCAACCATTTTTGGGGGGAGAGTGCAAGTTTTGGAAATTGTACATGCAAAATTTTCATTGTGTGTTCTCTGAACATGAGAACTGGAGCTACTTAGTCATTCAATTTCACTGTGCATCTCCTCAGCACATGCACATACATGAAGGAGTGTTTTGTACTATGCATATGCACTTGCATAGCTCCTGGATCTGGATCTGTACAACAGAACTCTAAGCCTCTTCTTTTAAAAACAACAACAACAACAAAACTAGTTCCATATTGAAGTGTTATTATAAGTTTGGTAGACAGAGGACCACTCTTATGAAACAGCAAAACACTCATAAAAGCATTGCTACAGTAAATACTTACAATGCAGGTAAGTAACACAAATTCTTGGTCTGGCCAAGGCAAGGACTACTTTTTGCTGATATCTGGCAGGAGGAGGTTAAGGTGTTTTGCTAGGGTAACCTTTGTCATCTGGCAGTGGTGAATCACACTCTACTTATCTTTTTGAGTCCTTAGTACATACAGTTGTCTGACATGTTTCTTTCTGCTTTGTTAGATAACACAGCTGATGAAAGCAATAACCATATTCATGGTGTGGTATCTTATTCACTATTGTCCCAGTCAAATTAGGATTTATCTACAGAGAATAATTGGATATGCTCTGGAAATTGCCACACTTATAACAGACAATAGATAGTAAGCTTACATGAAACAAAGACATTTTAAACGATGGGCAGAAATCCATGGCAGCTTCTATTTTAGCCTTTTTATCCCCAAGAACAGGAAAAAATAATGGAAATAAATTTATACAAACAGAAAGATAAAAATAAGGAGCGTCAGTCAGAGGAAAATAATTAGAGGGGAGTATGGTAATAGGAGGACACTAACAGAAAGACTGAAAATGAATGACCAGCATGATCCTTCCGTATAGAAAGCATAAGCTAATTTATTCTAGACACAGGAGACTCAATTTTGTGAGTTGAGAACTTTTTACTCACAGTGAACTGGGTAGAACATTAACATCTAACAGAAGGTATTCAGCACCTGAAGGGAGTGGATTAGACCATGGAGGTGATTAATTCCCAGTTACATAAACTCAGCTCAAGGTTGATATAGTACATATATTTTAAGGGTCTCCTCTGCAGAAGGTACATTGATAAACTAGAGACACTACTGAGGAGAGCAATAAAAATGAAGTGGACACATTGCTTGTCCTAGGTAGGCAGGCCGGATGAAATGGATACGTGCCGTACACAGAAGCAGTGACAAGAAAGGGAAAGGTTACCAGCATATAAATAACTGAAGGTTGGTAGCTGATACTCCAGCAAGATATCAGTGCATTTTTTAAGAAGTCAAGATACAAAATCCAGAAGACTGTGATTCAGCAATAGCAGTCTCTAAGGGTGCTCAGACCATCCCACAGAAATCCAGACAGTAAGATAATTCATAAATGTATCACTAAGTTCTTCCAATATGTCCTCACCCCCTGGAGAGAAAGGAGGGGCAATGATCCTCCCCGGGAGGAAATTCTGATGAATCCTCTCCTCTCCCAGACCCTACCATAAAGGCATACTTGTATGAGGAGGCAGCAGGGAGCGATCTGCTCATCTCACCCAGCCCCATGGAAATAGGCACTGGGCAGCTCCAGTCCTACTGCCACATGCCTAAAATGCCAAGTGATGTCCGCCAGCAGTAATGTTCCCTTCAGGCAGTCCAGAAACTATAGGCATAGTCTGGGCTTAGTTTTAAGCCAGAAAAGAGAAAATGACAATACAAGTAACAGGAAAACAACTTTATGCAAATTTCCCTGTTATTGGTCCAGCAACAGAAGAGAAGGGGTTTTGTCCAAGCAAAACTCCTGTGCAATTAAAGTGGACCGGCAGCAGGACACAGCATGTGCTGTACAAATGTCTCCTGACAGCATACATTCTTGCTCAATGTAGAAGAATGAACTGTGCCTGTGTTAAGTCTCACCAGCATGTAACCAAATTAATATTTGTGATAATACCCCACATTTATGATAAACCCCATAACCCTTCAGATTTTGAGTTGTCAATAAGGAAGGACATTTTAAGGTAAAAACCTCAATGCACCAGCATTTATCACAAAACTCTTATTATAAAACATGAAAAGATATTTCATCTGTTGATGAACTTTGAAATGTTGAACTTTCTGTTGGCAGCAAAAACAGATATGGATCCCTGTTCTATTTACTAAATCACAGACATCTAAACACTTGAAAAAGACCCCTTAGCTTTTGGCTGCAGTTCTGAGACAGCTGTGATGCTCCGATGCCTTCCAGTAGAAGGCAGCAATGTGCAAATGCACCAGTCTAGTGTAGAGAAGCTGCCTCTTGCCGGCATACCATGCCAACTTCAGCAGCTGTTTTTTCAACTACTACTACGTGATGCATAGTCCTGAGTAGAACAGGACAAAGTGAGCAACATTTCACTTCTTCAGGTGCAATCCAGCTACTTATTAGGTATATAATTTTCAAATGAATGACAGAATTTATCAACATGGTTGCTGCAAATAAAATCCAATCTAAAATCTTCCAAGGCATAACATTCTTCAGTGGGTCTTAAACTACCTCCAGTTATTCTGAAGCTCCTAAACTTTCAGTGTTTCACAACACAAGGCTTCTAGAACCCTGAGAGAAATATTTATACATATGACACAGTATTGTAACAGATTCTGTCACTTTTAACAACTAAAGGGCTTGAGAAACAAGCTGTCCTCCTCTCTCCCCGAAGATAGTGAAATATACAAGCAAAAATATAAAATAAAATTAAATACAGTTTATCTCCTATATGACATATCTATTATATATACTGAACTGGAAGAAGTTTACAATAGTGATTTTCCCTCTGTAACATGATACTTATTTCAAGCACTTGAAAACAGTAAATAGCTCAGAACATTCTTGCACCCAATCCAATTTCTCATTTCTCTTTAAATTTCAGCCTTAGTCATAACTCTCCTACTGGTTTTGTTCAAGAGCAAGGACTCCATCTCCTACATCAATTCTTCTGGCTTTCCAAGAAACAGATGCCATCTGAATTTGACAGTAATATGTAAACCATGGGTTCAGTGAGAGGTTTCTGATACTGTGACTTAGTTTAAGACTTAAATTGCAGAACAATAGGCTAATATTACAAAATACAAGCATCTTTGAAGCATTCTGTTCAAACATTTGTTCAGGTAAATCTAACCAAATTGGTACTTTGAGTTTTTTACCTAGAAGAACAGATTTTTCCAGTCACTCCACTGCTTATACACTAGAACAGAAATTCCAAAGAGCTTAGCTCTCCTATAAGACACTCCATTTCTCAAACCTACTCAGCACATCACCTGTATATGATTTACCAAGGTTTGCAAGCAAAGTCAGAGAACTCTGAGTCAAGCAATTCTGACCCACAACCCCCAGTGAGTCAATGGACATTGTTATTGATGCATCATTATTACTGAACTTAACACAGCTGCTCTATATGTCTTTCAACAACCACCACCATATATTAGTGATATGTTGCTAACACTGTATACTGTCAAATTAATTCTATTAAACACCAGGGCTTTGTTTACAGTACAAAAATAAGCCGTTGTTGACCAAATGAGTACGTAAACAATCACAAAGCTGGAGAAAGGGTGATGCATTCATTTCTTCTTTAAGAGAAACTAGCACAAAATTATTCTGATGGAGTCAGTTGATGTAGAGCGACTTTTCATGGTTAGTTTTCTTCATGGAACTAAGTGAACTTGAGTGAAGTGCCAGAAGGAGCACTGCATTCTGCAAATATTTAAATTGAAAGCAAAGATGCTTTCTGTATAGATAATGGACTCATTGAACAGACATCCAGATAACACATTTACATGAAGTCTGGACTGAATATAGCACAGCAAAAAGGAGACCCAGAGCATCGTTACCCTTAGAAGGAAGGTTTGGCTCCTTAAAATCTCTGCGCTCCTGCATATCAAATCTGCAACAATGATTCTCTGTGATACCACCAAGACAAAAAAGTGAAGCTTCACCTCACATCTCCAATAGGTATAAAATCCTCCAAAGCAAACAGATGCAAGGGGGTTGTAAGGCTCTGCCATGAGCATGCTGACTCCAACAGAGATAGGAGAGAGCAAAGTGGTGAGAAGCTTTGTGTAGTCCCATTTCCAGCATTTCTTTGTGACTAGCCTTGGTCTTTCTCAAAGCAGTACTTTTTATCAGGGTCTTACTCAAAGCAATTTTCTATTGTGACCTCATTTAAGTCAACGGGGCATAAAGGAGCAAAGTAAAGCAAATATATAGGAGCTGTATTTTTAGCAGGCTGAGCTCAGACCTCCTTTAGCCAACACAATTTGGAATTCAAGTTCAGCCCCATGAGATCCTCTCCATGTGAGGACATTAATCCAAGGAAAGAAAAGAAGTCTGTACCACTTGCCATGTCCTGAGCTTACTGCACTAACAAAAGGTATCCTGCTGCAGATGGCATCTATAATCACAGGTAATTATGAAACAGGTGAAAACACAGAAACATACATGCTTAATATAAAGCTTCATGGACCGTTTGCAAAACACGCCACTCATTCCCTTCGTACACAAAAAAATGGATTAAATTTAGTGCCAGTCTTATTCCTAACCTGGAGTTCCTTCTACTATTGACTGACTTTGACAAACATCCTATCACATTTTTGAAAAGCAAAGGCTGGTATTGCTGTACTGTGCTTACTGCCATGTGCAGCACTTTAGCATTATCAATACCCCAGTGCACAGTTTGTATGAATGCAGCAATGAAAGCCCACATATACGAAGGTATTTTGCTGTGCACATAGCCAATACAAAAACTGAACATCAAGCTATTTGCATTGACTAAATCAATCAACTCAGCTAAACCAGAGGAGAGCCTTTCTCACTGCCATCAGAGAAACGAAACTGGCCATGCCAGATACCAGGGCTCCTGCTTCTTGACGGGAAGGCAAGCTACGGATGCACAGCAAAATGCAGAGACTAATTGAAAGTCAAAGAATGTGTCACTCCTCTTGCCCACTGAAAATGATAATCCACATTTACAATGGATTCTGTTGGCAAGAAAGAAACATTGAGATGGCTCCCTCCTCTTCAGGCCCTTGGCCTGCTCAAGGATAATGTCCCATTGAGCTCATTCTCACTGGCCCTTAAGACAACTGTATTTCTCAGATCTTCTAGCTTTTCCATGTTAGATAGTTAGGACTTCCTAGTAAACATAAAAAGGGGGAAATTAGAGAAAACATTCATCTTCAGGAAATGAACTTTCACAGACTCTTCATTTATTTTCATCACTTTGATGTCTCTGTTTTGTTCTATGCACTCTCTCAAAGGCCAAACTGCTTTCTGTTAACTGATTTGTCTGTGGAGGCTGTGTTTTCTGTTCAGGTATCCTAAAACAGATGATTGCCAAGAGTCCTGAACTCCTTGGACATATAAACCAACATGCTCAGACTGATTGGTGCCAGGAGAATCACAGCTGCACACTAAGTGAGAAGTGCAGTTATCCAAGCTCTATATATTTACAGTGGCATGCACATACAGTAAAAGGGTTTTCATGCAGTCAACAGATACATATGGAAATCCAAACACGATAATTGAGAAAAGTATCTGGATAAGACAAAAACAAATTTGCTATCTGCAAATAAATTTCAGGAATCAAAAAATTTGGATTATGACATCCAATTTATTTATAGATACTAGCTTACTGATATTTGTATGTATGGAATATCATTAATATAAATCAGCTCATAATATTTTGGTAGTGATATTAGTCTAATTTGAATTTTATATTGCACAGTAGTATTGAATGCTAGACTTGATTTTTTAAAGTAATTAATGAGCCAAGTTACCTGAGAGAAAAACAAAATGATGATTATAATTAGAAGTGTTCCATGACTGCTACCGACTGTTTAGATGTACTTACAGGTAGGATTTCTAATTAAACCCCTCTTGATGCTTAGACATCTCTCTGTTCATTCCTCATTAAAAAAGTGGGATTTTTTGCATTAAAGAATCCCTTAATAGAAAAATAATAGAAAAAGTTACAAGTAATTACATTCTCTGTGCTATTTGTGGCGAGCAGGTCCTAAGAGAAAATGAGCTGCAGGTGTGTAAGTGTAAGATATGCTGGCATTGATTTCACTTGTTTGGAGAATTCCACCTGGAAAGAACTTTGAATTTAGGCTGGGATTTTCAAAGGACCCTCATGGAGTTCGGGGAATTTCAGGGAGACCTGGGTATCTAGCTCCCCCAGGGCTTGATAAAAATTGCATTACTTGGGGGAGAGGAGGAAAAATAATTCACCCCAAGCTATTCTGCACAGAACTATCACAGTAAGTTACAAGCACAATCCAGGATTTCTCAAAACGAGCCTAGGTCACAGAAATGTCTGACAAAGACATTAGCTAAAATACAGGACTGCAAGGAATGAGGTTGATCAATGGTTTCAAGCCTCTGTCTTCAAACAAAAAATTCAGTCCTTTATGAAAATGAAATCTGTAATGCTGCAGCAGTGTTCAGTTGTCTTAGTTATCAGCCAAAAGCCTCCACTACTCAAATTTCCAGTAAGAGCTGAAATATTCTTAATAGAGGAAACAAACAAGCAAACAAAACAAACAATCAATCAAAAAATCTGTAAAGAGATTTGCCAAATTTGTGGGCTGGCAGCAAAAGTTTCAGTTGTACCAACAAGGTTTCTTTCTAGTAATGCCCTAACAAGATTGAATGTCTTTTCTTCTCCCATACTGTCTGCATCACTTAGATATGGATGGCTGTCACCGATGCTTATATTACCAGTGCAGTTATATTTATGATCCTGAAACTCATGAACTTGCAATCATAAAACGGACTAATGGAGTAGCCCTTCTGCAGATGCAAACTGTCACACCTTTACTGACTTCACTAAACTGATGCTGTTTTATATCACACGAGAGTCTCATCACATAATTTGCATTATTATCCTCTGTGAGCAATAGCAGTAATATTAATAAGCTCTAGCAGTAGTAAATTCAGCCTCCCACTTTACATCAATGCCAAAAGGTGAAGAGGAAGCTGAAATAAGGTATAATTAAATCCAGAACTGTATGCTTGAAAGAGGAACAGAAGCTTCAGAAGATCTGAGGAGCTGGGAGATAATCCATTTCCCCACCAAAATCCCTTTCCTGGACCAGAATTTGGCTCTAAATACAAAGCGTATAAAACCAACCTTCCATCTTTCTCCAGGCTGTACTTTTATAAGAGGGAGAATTTGTACACATTTGTTGTGTTCAATCACTTCATGATCATTAGGTACGAAGATTTAAAAAAAAAAAAATATTTTGAGAAAAAGTCTTAAAAGGCTCTTGGAACAACAGACATGCCTTTGAAGATGAGTCACTGAGTGCAGAATGCATGCTCCCATCTCCCAAACCACTGGGAACTTTGTAGCCAGAAAAAACAGTATCACAGTGCAAAGTGAGGGAACCTGTTTGCTTTGATAGTAGATGCCTTGCTGTCCACAGCTTGCACATTGGAGAGTGTTGGGACAGGAACACGTACCGGAGTGCCACAAGAGTCAGTTCGAGAGAGCGATAGGAAAAAGAGAAAGAAATGAGGGAGTGGAAGAAACAATATTGCTCACTTTGAAGGGACAGGCTTCTGGAAGACAGCAATGAGTGAATAAAGCCACCCTGCTATGTTTAAAGTGCTCTTTTGCTATTTAGTATGCCACTTTCTCCTGCAGGAAGAATGAGAATGATTTATTTGATGATTTTTTTTTTTTTTTTACTGATATAGAGGGGTGGGTTTTGCAGCTTAATTATCATTAGTTTTGTTTTTCTTCATGAATTACAGCATGTCAAAACTGTTCTCAGCTATGATCAGGAATTCTGGAGTTTGACTGCTTTGATCCAGGTCAGCATAATGCAGAAGACCTATCTAGACTAGAATTTTTCTTAATTCCTCTAAAATGTTATGCTTGCTGCTACAATAGATGTCAAATGCTGTAGGCAGGTGCTTAGATTTATGTTCCTGTTGACCACGTTTGACCTTGATTTGGCTAGTGAAAATGCAATATTCATATTGTGAAGTCCTTGGCCTTATTTCTGAGATTCTCTCTCTTTTCAGTCACTTGCAATATGCTTCCTTATTAATCTGGATCACAATGACACTGGGTTTGCAAACAAAGCAGAAAGTTGCTGGCCTTCCAAGTGGTGCTATGCCTGGACACGCATAACAGGGTACTCACCCTCTCCTATGCACATGAAGCCAGTGATATATGACTCTCTTCTTTGACAAAAAAGGCTGGAGTCAAAGAACAAGACTAGTAAGGAAACATTTATCATGCATATTTTAAATCAAAATTAAGCAAATCTGATGTGAAAAAAGTTCAAGATGTTTCATTAAAATATACTGTTGTGCAAAATGCAATATGGTCTCCCTGTCATTTACATACTGTGCAATACATGCCCTTTAGAGAAATTAATTAGCCATGTATGACATTTATCTACTGATGTGCATATTACATCACGATGCAGGTAAGATAACTTTGCACCAGACGAAACTCAACTCTCATGCACAGCTGGTGAGTCAATGAAACATACCCGTGATGTACCGCTATTTGACACCCATCAGCTTCCTGCTATGAATTAGCTATGCAGTATCTTTCAGCAGCCTATATTAAAGTGTTGCACTATGTGTAACAACAGAACTGATCTTTAATCTTTACATGCTTCTTCGACAGTTCCTCCATATCAAGTTGATGGCTTAGGAAACAGGAGCGCTACAGGCAAATTAACATGTTAGAAAAAGAGAGAAACATCTTTAGACTGTAATAGTGCAATTAAATCCTTTGCAAATCCTAAGATTATGTTATATACCCGTCAGGAAGTGCCTACAGGTTCAGTATTAGATGGGAGACTTAAAAGGGGAAATGCCTACTTCTGGGTCTGATTAGGGCAGAGAGAGAGAGCTTTTCTTTGTTTCACTCATGCCAATGAAAACTTCACAAACACCTACATGTAACAGAGATCTACGTGGGGTAATCATCTGCTATGTCTTTTCATGTTCTGTTCCTTCCCTGCTTACTGATGAAATAAAAAAAAAAAAAAAAAGGAGGGAAGGAGATCTGAGCCACAAAGTGAGAGTTCAGATCCAAGCTTCTTCAGGCACAAGGATTCGTCCTGGCTTATTATACAGGCTAAAAGTCATGAAATTTGAATGGACTTTCCAAGGTTAAAAGATGTTAGGTTTCAGGCCAATCTTTAATAAAAAAGTTTCAAAGACATGGAGAGAGGTTATGGAATAGCGGGCAGTGGGTGAAGGAGAAGCTATTGTATCATCTGCTATTCTATTGCCAATCCCTCTCTACCTAACTCTACTTTTCCTCTTGAAGCCCCTTAATATCCAAGGCTGTGTATGAGCAATGGCAAAGTGCACAATGGCAGCTGCAGCTGTGAGTGCCAATGAACTACCAGAATTTCACTCATCACTTCACAGAGCGCACTGGACTACTCATGCATAGAAGTCTCTGTGAAATTGAATTCTCTTCTAAAATTCACTACATAAAAGGAGATTTGTTCCTCAATCCTCCACATCACAGTCTTATCTCCATTGTGCATGAAATCCAGGGAAGCACGCTGCTTTATTCAGACCAAAATGTCAGCAAATTATGCTTACGTTATCATTGGGATAGTCATACAGATTCTAACAAAAAATAGTCCTAGATTCCACATTCTAGGGAACACAGTCTTTTTGCAATCAGCTAGGTTTAAATCCAGGTCCGTAACATGAAAGCAACACCAAATGTAAAATATGTTCTGCCTCCCATGAATGCTTTGGTGTTACAGGAAATGCATGCACCTTGCCCTGAATTTCAGACCTACCTTTGTGAATACTTCTGAGTTTAGAGAGCAAAAAGCCACAAAAGAAGACTTATATCTAGAATTATTAAAAATATGACATAGAAATATAATTCTCTATGGTATGATCATTGAGTTTAAAGATGAAGAATTTAAATTCTGGATAAATGATACCCATAATTGAAACTAGTAAATCAAGCTTATTATTCTGACAACCTGGGTGCAAGGCCAAGGTAAAAGCCAATTCATTTGTTTTGTGTTCTTCTGAGCAAGCTGAAATTCAGAGTCTTGATTTTCACAAGCAGACCCAAAGAAGTCAGCAATAGAAACTTCCCTTTGAAAATATTTTTCATCTGAGGCAGCACTGAATTAAATCTGCCATGACACCACACAGCCGTGCTAATAACAATTCAATGTAAGCTCCCTACACTGCTCATTTCCTGGAGTTGCTTTTAGTGAGCATCAAGGTCCGAGCAGCAACAAAAAAGGGGCATAAGCTTCTTTTGTATTGCAGCTAATGAAACCTAGAAACTATGCACCATGATTTTAAGTGGATTTGTAAGATACATTGAAAAGTTCTTGGAGAGTAAATGAAGCACATATCAGTCAGCCATGATGTCAATACACACTAGAACAGACACCACAGCCAACCATTAGACACTTATAGAGACAGAACTTGAAAGACAAAGCATTCATATGACATTTTTGTAGGGAAGGTGGAGTGGGACATAAAGTAGTTAAATATTCAGTAATGAAGCAAAGCATTTGTCATTGACTGTATGACAGATGATCTCAAAGGCATTGGTGAGCTTTCCCAGCATTTCCCAGAGTCATTATTCTCATTGTGGGAAAAGTCTGCAGTGTGAGAAAGTTTTCCTTGGTTTGTTAATGTTTGCATGATATCGTCCACAAAATGAACAACAGGCAAATAAAACCAGTGTGTGTGTGTATGTAATATCAGATTTGCACACTTAGTCAAGCACTTATAGGCTCTGGGTTCTTCCTATGCAGAAATAAAAGTGTGGAAAATTTCCCAAAAGAAGAACATCACAGCTAGTACTGTAGCCAGACAAGTCTTATTGCCAGAAGTCATGCTCTTTTATTAGACTAAGTGTGAGAAATGGGGAGTGGAAGGGGAGATGTTTCTGGTACGTAAAAGTCCTTTTTCATATTAGATCCCATAGGCCTTAACACCTGCCTATTTTTTTTTCTGACACCCGTTGAACTAATAAAAGATATTGCCAATCCCTACAAGAGCAGAAATACATTATCCAAATCTGCTCATATTCTGCCAAGTATCATCCCCTAAAATCTCTGTTCATATATGACCAATAAGAAGTTGTTAGAGTTTGGCACCTAAAATCTTTGATAATTCTTTCTGCACTGGCTTTGCTCAATGCAGCAAGATGCTAAGGTCTTCCCCTCTTCCCTTCTCCTGGCTGCCAGGGACTACAGCAATATGAAACATCAGATCTGAGAGAAAAAAGCCCTCTGGCAGAGCCCAAGCAGCACAGACAGAAGAAAGAAACAGCCACAGTGAAATGCTCAGGGATGGGGAAAAGAGAGATTAGGACCCCAGGGGAAAAGGATAGGCTGTGATGTTGATTCCACTGAATAATTGTTCAGCAGACCTCTGCAAGCCATTTGGAAACGGGACCTAAATATGAAATAATACGTCAGTCTGGAACCAAAGAATATGGTTTCAAATAGCATTTGAAACCACGCTGGAGTAGATATTTTTCGTAATAGAGTGCAGTATGGATCTGCTATATATGGGTGCTCTGGGTAAGATAAGTAACATTTCCAGAGCATCCAGTAAGACTTTCATGAATGTCATTTTATCACTATCATCATCTGTATTAGTTCCCAAAAGTCGTAGCCATAGATCACAATCCCAAAGTGCAAAGCGTTGCACAAAATGCACATGACAAACCTGTGTCTATGCCTCACACAGCTTACAACCTCATTTTCAGATAAACTCCTTTTCTCAGCCCTAATCTGTTTTGCAGACATTTTTACGGGACCATGACAAAGAGATACAAGAAACTTTCTGCAACAATAGCAGGAGTTACACTAGCGTGGCCCAGAGACACTGTGAAAGGGTTCAGATTATGACCTGACTGTACAATACAGCATACATAAAAATCACAGAAGCTACAGAGGGGGCAGGTTATACCTAGCACATCCATCAGCAACAGAGACAAGAACAAGCAGATTACCAGCAACAGCAGGATATATTGTAACATATCTCTCTTCTTTTTGTCACTAAGCCATACCACGCATTTGCTGTAGAATTATTCTTACATCTCTTCTGTTGATAAGCTACTTAGCAAGGTAGAGTTGAAGCTAATCTGAGTACTGTATGAAAAATGTGATGTGCTATTTCACTGTGCCACTGTTTGATATTCGGTTGCCTCTTTCCAGGCACTTTTTGTAAATTGCAGCTGCTATCTCAAAGAGAAATCCTTTGGCCCATACAAAGGTCATTAAAAGGCCCTGAATGTAGAAGAATCTCCTGAAAAGGAGGAAGGTAACCGATTTTCTCTTAGTTTGCATCCGAGAGCCAGGGAAGGAATTCTGATATCTTTAAGCAAATTCCTTTTAAACTGCACAATGAAACAATAAGATTCTGCTGTGCTCAAGTTTGATAAATGACTTATTAATACAATTGAAATCCCCAGCATTAGATCTATTTCTGAAGAAGAAAGTTCATGTAAATATATCAGGCACTATTCCAATGGCCATATGACAGATATTCTGTTCTGCAGCCAGTATCTTGCAATTATTTTCTACTGTAAATCTTTTGACAGTCTAAAATAACTCAATCAGAGGTTTTCAACCACTGAGTTTATAATTTCAAGGTCCCCCCCCCCCACTCTAATCAGCAGTTTTATAACCTACTGATCTTCCTTCAAAAAGAGCTGGTGATGATCAGTGTTTATTCCAAACCATTTAAGAAGGCAGCTGTTTATTAAAGTGCCAACAGCAGTGATTGATTTCTGATGCTCATGAGTGCATCTGTTTTCTAGCTAATGACATCATTGCAAGCAAACAGATATTGCAAGCTGGGACTCTAATAGAGAACTAAAGCAGCCATGCCTTCTCTATGAAAAAAATAAAAATCTATTTCACTCAGAAAAAAATCTATTAATATGTCAAATGTTCAAGTTACATTCATGCCAATTGGCATTCTTATATGCAACTGGCATTTCTTCAAAAAGAATCTGTGGGTTAACGGTGTTTATATTAATATCTCTAAAGAGGACATCTGTTAGCTGAATTTCCAAAAGTAGTGACTGATTTATGATCTAGTAAATCACATCTGTACAGAAAAAAAAAAAAAGGACTGAACGGCAGTGAAACTAACATCTGTCATCAGGCAAATACAGACCACAATAGTGAATGAAAAATGGAAGTATTTCAGGTTGGGAGGGTTCTCCTTAATTCTCTCCTTTTTTAAGGTGTTTGAGATAAGGAATAAAATTGCATATACTCCAAGCTCCACTGAAACGTGCAAAAGTAATGGCAGTTTAAACCTCATTTCTTAGGACCAAATTCCCATCAGGTGTAAACCAGCTTGGTCTTACCAGCTTTACATACTCCTGCCTTCTAAAGAAAGCACTGCAGCTCATAGGTTCATAGCAGCATCCAGAAAGCACTGCTATCTCCTTTAAAAGTCTCTGTTTAATATAAATGTTGTTAAAAAAATGTAAAGAACATAAATAACCATTTACCTGGCAATTCCTTGTATGCATCAAACAAGGACAGGGAGCTGAGAGCACTGCTGCCAACTCTTGGAAATCCCTAGGAAATGTTTTATATTTTACAACAAACATTATTTGATGTGCTCAGAGAGCAAGGCCATGACTCAGAAATCCAAGACTGTGAAGAGCCTACCCTGACCAGAGCGTTAGCTGTATCTTTGTGAGGATGCACCAGGAGCCAGAGCAGTGGATTTGTCCTTGCAAGGAGTTCTGCCCCCCGCTGCCACAAGCCTCAATGTTGGCCCATCTCAGCCTTCTGGTATTTCCTCTAGAAGTCCCTTAAGTGTCTGTCTCTTAAGTACATGCTTCTTTTGGTATGCATGTGGTTTGCCTTACTCTGCAATACTGCATGTTGTCAAGAGAGAATTGAATGAGAGGCACAGGATCTTAAAAAACAGCCATTTGAAATTCTGCACACTGGCAAAAAGTTATAAAAAAAAAAATCAGAAAAAAATGCTATCACAGTTTGAGGCCTGAAATAAAGCCTGCAAATTTCTTGGCTTTTCTCCTCTTCCTTGGCTCTTGACCTGAGTAACAGAAGACTCTGAAAGCTGGAAACATTATTCTATAGCAATGCCTGCTTTCTCCCTATTATTTAATTGTCTATGCTTTTCTTTCCACCCGCATTCTTCCACAGGAGCACCAGGGAACATCACTGTTCTCTTTACAGAAAACAGGAGAGGACCTGTTCAAAGCTTAATGAGTCCCCTCATTCAAGTTTGAATCTTTAGCTTTAAGACTAATCTTAACCCTACCCAGCCCTTTTCATCCTTCTTTATTTTCTAACTTTTCTCTCATATAATAACTCTGCATCTCATATCCTTTCCCAGCTTCACTCATAAATTCAATCCAACTACAAATAGAGTGTGTTGTTCCCTTATTTCCCCTTATCTCCTTGCATCTTGAAATAATTAGCAAAGCATATTAGAAACAGTAGAAGGCACTGGAGAGTCACTCTGGCTGCATTAATCTTTCCCCTGAAAAGTGTGTCAGTGTTAGCTCTTTCGGTTCAGACTGTAAATCTTAACATCTTAACCTACAGAGGCATCCTATAGCACAGTTTGATCCACAGCTGGCAGAAGCACCAGATACTAATGGGCACCAGTGAGCTTGGAATCAGCTCTCACTATTGCTCTATGTAACAGTTTGAAATCTGTGGGCACCTTAACTTGTGTCATTAATGGCTCCACACTATCATTCACAATCAATCGTAGGATAATAAAACTCTGTTTGTTTCAGAGAGAGATTTTGTAACCTGCTAATGCATAAAAACCATCACGCCTCTTAGAATGAAATGCTTTCACATGGATCACAGACCAGACATTTGTAGGTCTGACTACTTATTTTAGCTTTCAGATCGGCAACCAAGCCAAGAGAATTGCTTGAGAAATCTAGCCCTGTCTCTTCAGGAAATTTCGAGACATAAAATATCCCGTCCTATGATTAGAGTGGAAATATTTAAAATGGAGAGGAAATAATTATTTTACAGTAGGTTATGATAATTCATATTCACTATCAAATCAGTATACTCACTTTGCAATGTTTGATACTGTTTCATTATATTAATTAGACAAAGTTAAATAAAGAAAACAAGCTTCTCACAGCTTTGGAATACACAAAAAAAATTAGGGTTGTTTTCTCTTGACTTTTCTTTTTTAGTTATTGTTAATTTGCCCTTCCTAAAAGTCATGGGAGAAGTTCTAAACCTTGACCTTTTCTGCAAAAGCTTAGTGCATTATGCTGCCCTTACTCCATGGGGAAGTGCTTTTCTAGGCATCCCTGATGCTGAATTTGATATCCTAAATATTTTCATTAAAATCATTCTTTCAGGCATGCATTATCACTTCAGGTAGCCAAGCAGCAAGTGAACTTCCTGCTGTGATTATACGCAGCAAGCCACCCGACGTATTCAGGATACATGCAGCAATTATGCAAACTGAGCCACATCAACACAGACCCTTCTTAAAGGTGGTTTGCGGGAAGATACTGAACGCCTTGTGACTGGGGAATTATCTACTAGCAGAAACAGGACTAGCACGAAAGCTGATTAGATCATTTGAGAAACAAGACTGATAGTTTTTAAATCTTGTAATTTCTCTCCCATCATTTCCCATCAAAACTAAGATCAAAAGAGCTCGGGTCTATAGGCAATGCACACGTGTACGGGCTGCCACAGAGTACGAAGTTACTGTAGGTAAGTGCATCTGTACAGGAAGCTTCTGCAGAGCAGATGACATACGTTGCACTTACCCATGGCTTTGCCCAATAGTAATCAACAGACTTAAAATACCAGAGGGACAGAAACGACTTCAGGGAACTGCAGGCACTAAACTAAAAGGATTCATGTCCCATTAATTCTGCAGCTCAGAGAACAATTTAGGGTTTTCATTTATTTTTTGTCTCATTCTCAGATGACATATGGCTACGCTTTCTAAATATAGCCTGCATTTAAATATTGACTGTATAAAGAGAAAACACTTCCATTATTTCAAAGCTGTAGGGAGGGTAGTTTTGCTGCCCAGTTTCCGCTGATTTTGAGGTGGAATTGAGGTGGGGAATTGCCAACTGTCCTTAAGCAGCTGACCAGGGTAACCAAACAGATGCATTCAGCATTAGCACATTATATGCTTTTGGTGCTGTGACTTGAATAAGACAATAAGAAGGAATATGTTATTTCTGCAGCTGTCAAATTATTAGGAGGTTGTTGTAGCTTTTTTTGTTTGTTTGTTTAATTCCTAGTAAGGAGAACATACAAGTTCAAGATGAGAAGAAAAATGTACAACAAGGTAAATGTATTAGTTTGATCCCTAAAGCGCCTAGCACCATATGCACATGTTTGTGAGGGATTCTGCTTCAGTGAACAACTTGAACAACACATAATTTCTCTGATCCTGTTTGATCCCTGGAGAAACACTTGCAGGTCGCTGTTTAAATGAGGAGAAAATTGGTTATAAATCAACTTAATTTTCAAATGTATTAATCCAAAGAGAACCCAATTTTGTGTGAAATGGTAGCGTTTAGAAAGGAGTAAAAGAAAATCTCAGAAAGAAAAACCTTTGGCTTTAATTTTAGCTAGCATCTGAATTTTAAACTAGGATGATATATGTCTTATTTTTCAGGTCCCCAGATTTCATCAGTGATACAGAACATGAAGGTATAATTAGTCACAAACAAATTATTTACATTTTTGTAAAGGTAAGTATAATGGAATATTTGATCACCCTTTCCTGTCTAACTTTGGGATAAAGTACAGCCTATCAAGAATAATTGTTACTTGTAATTTCAAAGACCTTGTATTTCTTCTGAAAAGAAAAGTATTTAAGTCAGAGCAAAGTGACTTGGTTGCCTTAATACCACAATTTTTAGCCAGCAAGAGTACAGGTTTGTATTTAATGCCACATTTTTCTCTCTGCTCTTCCATGTACCCACTGAATGAAAACAAACTTGCCATTGTGTCCTGCATTGGCACACAGGAAGGAATACTCACCCCCCTCCAACTCCTCTCCCCAAGGAACTTGATAACAGTTGTATCTCTAAACGGCTTTTGCTTACATCACAAAACTACTACACTATTCATCACAATCCAGCTGTGTTCAAAAGAAAACTGGCTGCTTTGATATGACTTCAGAGCTTCTCCTTTCCCTTTCTTTCTATGGCTTAAGTGGCGAAGAAGTAGAAAAAGTTTTCCAACTAAGATCCAACATTTGTGCATTTGGTTATTGATAGAATTGTTCACAACAAAATGCACAGAGGGGGCTAATCCTGCAAAGCGCTAGCTCCAGTCAAGTAAAGGAGCTTGCCAGAGATGCTCAGCATCTCACAGACTGTACTCCAACTGACAGCACAAGAACAAAATGACTTCAAGGTCAGAGAAATGCAGAGAGCTTAAATCTCTGCATGCTCCAGACATCAGCTGTGCAGATTGTCTGTATTTCACATTAGAAGTCACCACATCATTTTTATAACAATTTTTGGAAAATACAGAAGAAAATATCAGCAAAAACACAGAGTAAATAAGCTTCAAAGGCAAGAAACTCAGGATTCCAGTAAATATATACTAAAACATAGACAATTTGGACTATATGGCTTTCTCATTAGCTGCAGGACAAATTCTCTCCTCTTATGCTGATACAGCTGTTACCAAGTTAATGAGTAAGGTCTGGTCCAACTGGCTTACTGAAGCCAGCATTTTTTTTTAGACCAACATGGAGCATGCTGGTACTTAGCAATGTGCACTTATCTCTACACATAGCAGCATAACCAAAATATTCATAAACTAACAAACCAATCAACCAATCCATATGAAAAATCCAAACAGTACTGTACTGATGCACACCTGAAACCATCAGTAGTCTTGTCTTCCTAGGTCCAGTGATTATAGCACATAAACAGGGCTGAAAATCTCAGCTCTACTAACCACTGATTTACTCTGTAAAACCAACCCCCCGGCCCTGCACCACACACCCCCNATTCCCATGTTTCCCTAGCTCACACAAATTGTGAGAACCAATTACCGTTTGTGAGATCCTTTGAATACATATTATATGAGCACAACTAAGCAAAAGAATGGTAATTATTCATAGCTTTCATTTTCTAGCACATTTAAAACAATTTTCCGTGCCTCAACTAAGGCGATCACACCCAAACCTGGTCTCCTTCAAACCCCCGCTCTTGACATGCAAACATTATGATGCAAATGTATAAAACAGACTAGACAAGTCTGAGAGTCTTTAGTAAATATGTTGCCTGTTAGATAAGATGAATTACAAAGTTATTTTCTTGAACATTTGCATTTACAACACTTTCATCTAATTCAAACCATTCAAATTCAGATTGTCAAGCATCCTTTGGATAATGATCACTACCAAAGTATGCTAAATACTTAAAAAGGCAAGAAGACCTTTTTTCTTGAAGGAAAGAGAAATGTACCGACATATACATCTATACACACACACATATATATAATATAAAATACACACAGATACATGTAAGTATATAAAAACATGAGTGTTGCAGAGAAATCAGGTATCTATAGTAACAACTTGCGGGTATTCTAATGTCACTGTACTTTCTCATAATGGGAGCACTAATGAAACAGTTGTTTGATGTTCCATTGCATATAATGATAGCTTTTTGCACCATAAGTAGACAGCTATACAGATGTGTGCAGATACGTTGTTACTGACAAAAAAAAAAAAATCCTAACCAGGCCACCAGAAAAAAATCCATCATTCTATCCTTGCTTTCTTTGACTTATAGTTAAAATATTTCCCGTGCACATTCAATTATGGTTTCGTTTATTCTGCAATGTTAAAAAAAAAAAAAGATGGCACAAATACATTTGAAACATAGAATGAGAATTTTCAGATGAGGATAGTAACATGCTATCACATTCTAGAACCCATAATATGTGAACTTACTGACCCTGGAATTCTCTCATTCCCTGGGAAACCTAATCCTCACTGGCATAAAATTATTCCCTTTTTTTTTTTTTTTTTTTAATCTGACAAGGAGATAGAGCATAGTTTGGGGTAATTCACATTGAGATTATTCACTACAATTTTTTTTCATTTGTTGAAATTTTTCTTGCTACTTCTTCCTATGCTACCACTTCTTTATTCTTCATCAGATAAAGCAAAATCAACTTGCATTTGGACAAACATTCTTGGCTGACCAGACTGTCAAGTCCCTCGCTGACAAGAAGTTATATCTTCCAGGAAGGAAGTTATATCTTCCTCTTTTTCTTTCAGTAGTAAAGTCGAAAAAAAGGTTTAAAAAAGTTTTAAAGCTCCAGATGTGAAGGTGGAATAAGGCTCTCTGTGGTTTATTTGTACGAGTACACATTAACAAAGTGTTTAAGGCTGGGCTCATTTTCACTTTTCTACGCTCCAAGGGCTAATGCTGTAATTTTTCACAGGGAAGGAGCTTCCTGCTGTTCTCAGGCCCTATTGCTGAGGAACAGATCAGCTCATTAGGCACTACGACAACTATTCTGACATGCAAAGCATGTCAGCATCCTATCCTCTTCTGTAGACTTAGAACTTCTGTGACAGGCAGTGACTTGTTTGGAAATATTACTACAACTATTTCAAATGTTTTAAAGAAATGAAAGTTTGGAAATGATGTTTACTGCAGATGGTGAAATATAAAGGGTCATGCACATGATATAATAAACTGTCTTTAACAAATAACTGATTTGTGTCCTATTTTCCACTGAACATGTTTATAAGCACGGTTTCACTCTGGCTCTGAAATTTCACTGTGACTTTTAAAGTAATAATTCTCTGCAAGACTAAAACTTCCAAAAACATAACAGCACCTTGAAAACAAAAGCCAATGCATTCAGACATCTGTGCAAAGATATAAACAAACACCTTAGAGACTGAACAAAATCAGACTTTAAGTACATACAATTCATACAAATATGTTCCAAGGAAAACGATGTTTAAATGAAGTACAACATATATGCTGTCCCTTTCAGTCTCAAACCAGAACATCCTTGGATATGCCACACTTCTGTCTATAATTTCTAAGTACTGCTCTTCCTAACCCGCACTATAACTGCAAGCAGATTTTTCAGTAATACGGCTTTTAAATTTAGTGCACTGAATACACTGATCAGCTCTTCTAGCAACGAAGAGCACTAAACCTACTCCAGTTTACACATAACGACATAAAAACAAAAGAGATCCAGACCATGTGTGAGCAGATGCTGCAGCCTAGCCCACAATAACACAAGAAGACAGAGGAGAGTTTCATTTTGCCACAGCTGGCAGCAGTTGGCAATCAAAGGGGATACGCAACCTCAGAACCTAAATCAGCAGCCTTTCACTGATAGTGCTTATGGATTGACATCTGCAGCGCTTTCTGGATATTTTGTAGGTGGCTGTCTTCTGTTCCTGGTATGAAATATGTTCCCCTCTATTTCACACTTACATTTTCAAGGTGGGAATAAGAGCCATATCACACAATACAGACGTACATCATACCACCGAGTGCTAACCAAGGGGCTAGCCTCATGGCTATCCATATAAAGCCTTCTTATTGTGTATATTTTGCACAGGAGTTATTCTATTGCATTTTTACTGGCTAGAAAATTAATTAGGAAAGAGTGTTAAAGATACTGAAATCAATGCTTTTCAATTTTTCAGGAGGAAAAGTTTCTTTGCAAAAATGATCTAGCGTACATACATGTAAATATTTCTGCAGGAAAAAAGGAAGTGATCATGTTGCCAAAGCAAAAATATATGCAGAGCTTTTATGACAAAACAAAAGGTGGATGCCTTACCATGTAAACTACGTCCTTACTAAGGACATTTTCACCTTGAATCCCATCAGCCATCACTTTCAGATGAATTCTGTTATTGTTTGTGTGCACTCAAACAGCAAAGGATGTTTTACACAGCTACAGTTTTATAACTGTTTGCCCTTGGCCTAGGCCCACTGGAATAAGCAGAACTAGTAAACAACCTACACAAATACTGCATTTCTTTTGTTATCTGACTTTAAGATGTAATGAGTTATTTTTCTCTGAGTAATTACAAAGCATTCTAAGTTTTCAAACCTTTATGACATATAGCAAAATATGACTTACAGCACAGAAATAATAATAAAAAGCTCTCTAAAAATTTATAGCCTCCTGCATGTTGTAAAAATGCCTTGCACATTCATTATGTCTCCCACTAGAAAATTATTTCCACAGTATGCTTTAATGAATCTGGAGATGGTTTCAACACCCAGCTTGTTGAGAAGCAAAACTACTATTTTCCCTGTTGATAGATTAAGGCAACTTGTAAGCTTTCATCCATTTAATAGCTGAAACATTTTCAGACACAAAACTAAATACTGCTCTTTCCTTATAAAAAGGGAAAATTAAAGACATTGTTTGTACGTGGTGCTAAATTTAAATTTCTCAAATATGGCTAATAAAAAAAAAAAAAAGGTAAGGGGTGGGGAGGGAGGAGTAAAGAAAATCCACAAGCTATCCAGAGTTCTGAGTTTGGGATGCAGTCTTAATTTCAAAGAGAGAGCAAAGAACCAAAACTCATTTTAGCCCAACTTAAAACATCTTTATAACAACTGGGATAGATAGCATTAAATAATATTTTGTCCGTAGCCTGAAAACCATGCCATAGACCTGGATCTAGTCAATAAAACTCAAATTCAATTCTCTGAAAAGTATCTAATACAGGAACAGATATCTTTCCCATCTATATCTATGAGGGAAGGTACCTCTGTTGAAAGCACTCTTTGGGTGTCCTCGCAGAGTGAAGAAGGATGCAGCGCAGAAGTGGGTCATGCGAAGGTTGTGCTGGTCTCAGTACACTTGCGAGTGTTCAAGTAAGTGAATAACCAGCTGCCAATCTCGCTGAACTGAAGTGGAAGAAAAAGACAGTCAGAAGTCAGAGTGACTTTTCACTGTACGAGTCTAACTCTGGTCACAGGTGACCATAAGAGAGTTCCCTGAGCAGCAGCCCAGGCGATCAGATTTTGTCTTTCATGCTCTCGACATTGTGAGCCTGCGCTTAAGTGAGGCTGCAGCAGGGCCCATGCTATTCTATGCAGATTACTGGCATTGTGGTTACAGACAATATCATGCCTAAAGGACACAGGGAGTTCTACCGCCTAGAATAATATTAAAGGTAGATACAAAATGACAAAATCACATTGAAATATTTTGTTGATTTTTAGTTACATTTGCAAAAGTTTTCAATTATTTTTATGCATTATGATGAAAAAAAATTAAGATGCCCGAAGGGTAACTCCTATGCTATATTTTTGCTGCATAATGAAGGATTCCAGATTAATAACTTTCCATCAGCACCAAGCTCAATTTATATCCTTATACATTTTCCTAAAAGTCTAAACCCAGAAAATAGGTACTGTAAGTATCTCTATGGAGATTAATCATTACTATGGCTTTACTCATCTCTGTCACGAAATGCTAAGATTTTCTTTGAGCTGAAACAAAAATACATCACAAGCATTACATTTGATGTAATTTCAGCCAGGATTTTGTGACACCTCTGAATTGCATGGGGGATATGAAAGTGAGATGTTGTCTGAAAGTAGTTTATTGCTGTAAAGATCCTTTTTGCATCTTTGTTTTGTGCTTCCAGACATTTCTCTTTTTTTTTTTTTTCCCCAGAGTTAAATAATGTGGTATCAAGAACACTGCGGTACAGCTTTTCAAACAGGGCCACTCCTGGCCCCATGCAGAGTCTTCTGGAAGTCTGGTTTAAAATGGACAACTCTTCTTGCCCTTTTTCCAAACATACTTGCATAATTCAGATACCGGATCAAATTTTTTTGCAGATCCAAGCCAGATGTGCTCTCATATAGGCAAGCCTATTCTGAGTATACCTAGCTCACAGAAAGCAACAAAGAACTAAACTCCTGGCAAGGGAACTAGGAGTAGCCTGCTCTCCTAAGGCTATTATCTCAAACAAATGATATTTCTCCCCATCAACATTATTAAAGCCTTTGTGTCTTGTGATCTATTTATCATTGTCTTTCTCCCTTTCCTCATATCACACATCTTGGTCTAACCAAATTCTAAACATTAAGGATCTCTCATGAGGCAGCGGTTACAGCCTTCCTGTCTTTTCTGGCAATACACACATAATTAATAATAATAATAATAAAAAATAACTGTGTGCAGCTGGATGAATTATTCATAAGTGAATATACCAAACTGCTTGACATTATCTTCATCTTCATATATATCCAAGAAGGATGACTATGTCTCTTTCAAAGTAATTTTTCTAGTAGATAGAAGAGTAAGGTTTTTGATGTGTGCACAGTTAGGCACAGTTAAATGTGCGTAAGGCAAAGCAAAATTTACCCCAAACCCACACAGTTTTGCCAGACTGGGCAGCTTTCTGTGCAAACAGAAGCTTTTGCACATACTGCCAAAGAACTTATGCATGTGTTGCCCCCATATATAGATTAATTGGTAAAGCTGTGCAGATATGCCCACTTTCGTTTCATTTCTTCCACGTATGCTACTTTGCCTGACTATTTACGAATGCTTTTATAAACTATTCACTTTCCTCCTTTATGCAGAACTGCAATTTTGGAACCTGCCTGAGTGATTTTTTTTTTTTTTTCTGTGCGCATTATACTGGGGTCCTTTTAAGGGGGTAGAAGAAAATAATGCATCCTTCTTTATTCCACCTTACACTTTAAAATACAGTTAGAGTCAAAAAGTTAATCTAAAAATGAACTCATGGGATCAAAGTCTCAGACACTGTAACCTGGTACAGATTCATCCACTTCAGCAGAACTAGAGCCTACACCTAATAATTTGGCTTGGAAGCTTTATATCAATGAATTCATTTAAAACTGCAACGGTTTCCACAGAAAAAGTTTTCCCACTTACCGTCCTGATAAACAAACTTGTAAATTTAATATCAGTGTCCCTGATATTGTGTAAGCAGCTATAAATGATTCTGTAATCAAAACACAGTTCTGTTACTGATGTATGAGCCAGACTCAAAGCAGCCCCCCCTTCCTAAACCTGCCTCCCATGTTTGCAGGACCTTGTTTTGTGCAGTAAACCATGCAAACACAAGGCTGAATTCAGGCAGCAATTTCTACTGGCACACCAGAAAATTTATTTTATCACTAATGTTATGGACTTGACTCCAGAGCATAACTGTACTTCTTGAGCTTTCATCCCTGAGTTCTCTGGACTTAGACACATCTATTTTTGTCCTGCAAACCTCCTACAAAATTTATGGTTGTCTTCCAGGAAAGACAGCAAGAAAAACATAGCTCTTCTAAAGTAGTAGTGCTAAAGCTGGTGGTAGAGAAAACAAAAGATGGAGAATATACTGTGGGATACAGTCTTCTAAAAAGTTAATTAAGTCCTTGTTTAGATCTGCTGGACAAGTGAATAAAGCTGACTAGCAACCAGAATGAGTAACCTCATGGAGAATAAGAGACGGCTCAAGATTGTTGAGGGACCTGTGGCTCTGACGACACCTTCGAGCAAACCTCCCTAGCCACAGTATTTAAGCAAGATGTATGCCAATACCTGATGATTTACAAAGTCACCTGCTTTTACCAAATGTTTCTGACTTTCACAGATAGTTAAATAGAAAGTTTCTGCCTCCTCAGCAAAAGGGTTATGGAGAACAATTTATGTTAAATAAAGCAAACTCTGAACAAAGTACACATGATCATTTTTATATATTTCTCATTTCCACAAAATGAGATTTACCTAGAGCTCTAATATCTCTAGACATCTAATAATAGACTTTTAATTCCAATACACAGTAAAAGCAGGCCTAAGTATCTAGGTCAAATTATGTTCCAGTATATTTAAAACATGCTAGTGATATCTGTAAGTGATGTAAGCAAGTGTAGCTCCATGGATAACAGAGGTTCCAAACGAAGATGAGGGCTGTATAACTGTCTGCTAACAGCCTGGAGGGTGCATTGCCATTTAGAAACGTAACTGGGTAACCTCCTTGGAAGCCACTTTTACTACTCATTTTCATTTCAGAGGCTCTCCTAACATGACTTACCAGAGCAAAGTGTTCTGTTTATTAATAATTACTATTGTTACTATAGAAACAAGCAAAACAAACAGAAATTACCTATAATTTTCCTTGCTGAAGTTCACATTCATGATTGTGCTACTGAAGTAAATCCCTAGGAATATTTGAAAAATTATGTAATTATCTGCAAAATGTGCTAATAACCCTAAAGCAAATGGCTTTTTATTGCATTTGTTGCTTGTGACCTCTTAGCTTAGTAATTCAGGAGAAGGTGACTGCAACTACTTTCATACTAATGGAAGGGGTAAATGCTGTTTGATTTGTGGTTATTTCTGGCAATCTCAAATAATTAATTCTCTAAAACAGAGAAAGTGATACTAGATAGAAGGATGCATAGCTGAAGTATTGTTTGGCCACAGAAAAATGCATGATGTTATTCTTTTGCTACAAAGAGTCAGTAGCAAAGAGTAACAGCTTGCTGTGGAAAAGAACTTTGCATATTCTTCAGAAAGAAGAAAGACTGCACCAAAGCAATAACTGACTCGTTAGTAATCGACAATCAATATAAACAATGTCTGATAGTGAATTAATTGATTTTTCTAATGGAAGCAATTCTGAGACGCAGCAATCCCCTCCTTTCCAACTACCTGTACCAATGGGCAACACCACAGAAACGTGGTATTTTAAGTCCTGCTCAACACACAGAACATGCTGCATTCCCACTCGTTGAAGACATCTACTAGATGGTAGTCTTCACCCACAAAAGACATTGTCTAAATGGATTCTGGCACAGCAATTCGACCTTCTTTCTCTGACATGTTATTGTTGCCACCATTTTGGCATCACAAACTTTACCCACTAACCCTGTTTAGTTTTACTTGACTGTCAACAAACCCAAGTGCAACATTTTGCACAGCCCTCAAAACACAGGCAAACCAGCATCATTGCCAAACAGGCTCAGCTCTCCTCTTGCTGAAACATAATTATAGGAAATAAAAATTCTACAAACAGGAAACATAGACTGTGCCACAAAAGCAAAACTCACTAGTAATGAGAATATATGCTCAAGCAGTATAAATTTCTATATATATATAACTATATGCTGTTGCACACAGAGGTAACAGAAAGCCCAGCAGACATCTTGTGCAACGTGTTTTCTCTGCCCTCAGATGTTTTCATTAAACAATTCATTGTCTGGTGGGGGTGAGAGGGGACAGGACGGGGAAGAAATTCATTTTAAAATTCATCATTAAATGCTCATGCTTTTTACCTTTTTTTTCCCCCTTTGTTCTTCTAATGAGAGTACAGCATTGTTGAAGGACAGAATCAGAGAACTTGAGAAGTCTGAGTGTTGAAGCATTGTCTATATGTGTCTATATGTATGTTTTACTTCTTTAAACTTTATTATATAAGGTATTTGCTGGGAACTCTTCACGGAAACTGATTTTTCAGTGCACAAAAATATCCACGCATTCATGCACAGAAAAAAAAAAAAAGGAATTTTTAGTTAAGTGCTTTTGAAGAGCATGGGCTGGGATGGCCTTTTCATCTCTACTGGTTAGCAGGTCAAATGTTTTACTGCAGTGCTACCATGGACTCCTAAAAGCCTTTTCAGCTTTATGAACAAACTGATATAAAATATGTTAAGTCTGACCCTGTAATTATGTTGCATTGAGCAGGATCAGCACAGTTATTGCCTCTTGCAATCTTCCTTTGTTGGTTTAAATGCAAATAACACTGATAAACATTAATGGCAACCAAGTCATAGTTAAGCCTCAACATTCAGTTTTAACCTTACTCTTTCAGTAAATAAGTCCAGACACCGCCATTTAAAGATAATGAGACAGCTGTCAATGGCATGGATGTGTTATAATCACAAAAAACTACATGGAGGATGGAGGAATCAGCACAACGTCTAAGCTAATTTTATAAAGATCCCAGTGCTCTTGATTATGCTTAAAAAGTCTCATGGGAAGCACTTTTCTTTTTCTTTTTTCTTTTTTTCCTAATGCAGTATAAATAAATAAAGAAATACAAAATGTAGGTGTTTTCCATCATAAAGATTACCTTGGGTTTGTAAATTCACATAAACATTAGCAAGTGTATGTAAACATATGTGTGAAATGATGTTTTCCTTCAGAGCAAAACATTTACCTGGATAACCACCACCAGACACTGTGAGAAGCAGCCCTCCTGTGCTGCAGAAAAAAAAACTGACCTGGCCCAGTCTGGATCACCTCTGCTCTCGCTGAAGCTAACAGAAGCAGACAGAACTCGGCGGTGTCACCCCGAGCCAGTTCCCAGCAGCTGAGTGGGAATTTCATAATGACACCTAAAATGCCCCTTAGAAGTAATGCCACAGCTTCAGTGCCACCAAAGCTGGTATTTATTCTGCAGAGAACATGTAGCAATTAGTGGGAGCCTGTCAAACTATGCATGGCAAATTACATGCATCATGAATTTTGGGTTACTTTACTTCTGTTTTGTAAATCATTAAGAACTAGTTCCAATCTCCAAGAATGTATTTTTAAATTGAAACACTGGCATGTAATTTCTGTTTTGTTTATGAGCCAATCACTTCAGATATCTTAGTTATAAATTTTATGATTAATATTACAGTAGTACTCAAATTATCTCTTCAAGAATAGCAAAAGGTACTGCACGTCATCTGAGCCCTCCCCTCAAAGCACAGTATTTCTCTGAATGTCACTTCTTATTTTGTATCATATTCTGCAGTTTCTATGTCTCAACAGACCTGTGGACTGACCCACAGATCTGCATAGAATAGAAATGTGGGGACTACAGCGTGGAGTAATTGCTGAAAGTTACCTGAATTTTACCTGCTTTTCATAAGCTTTTTGTCCACACTCATTCTTTTATGCTCTCCTGGCATTTACTCTAGATACCACTTAATACAATGTTTTTAAACTGAAAGCATATGCTTTGGAAAATTGCTTCTCAAAGCATTACACCCTCCATCTCCCACATCCCATTTTAAAGGTAAAACTTTTCTCAGCTACAGATCTGAATTACATCCGTGTAACATTATCTGCCTTCACACCACAAGATCATTGTGTTGCAAGTTTAAAGTAATAATTTCACTTATACTTAGGGTGGTTATGACATAGTTTAAAGACTTCATTAAAGCAAAATTCAAAAGGTCATTAAACACCACTTCGCAGTTGTAATGAACAGAAAATCTAAGAGAGACAGAAACTAACAAAAACCTTAAAGCTGGTTATAAAATTACACAAATCTCCCATGGCTGCTGATATATGGTGATCATTCTTGTAATTTTAAAATCAGTTATTATTGTAGGCTTGTCTATCAGGAAATGTGATTTTTGGCACTGCACATACAGTTACTGAAGTGAGTTCTGTTTTTGCTTTCCTGAGCTTTTTGTTTAAGGTAATTACCGTGCAAAACCCTACCAGAAACTAAGGGGCAGGTAAGATCCAGGACAGGAGGATTTCATTCACAGACCTCCAGAGATGCATGATAGAAGCAGACAGAGCAAGGCCTAGTCTCAGAAGAGCCACTGGTCAGCCAAATCCAAACCTGCTCTTCAGCTGCCTCCAGAGCCTCTCCCTCTCTCTCTTTTTTTTTCTAAATTAGCTTACAGTTTGGAGGTGAATGGGACAGCAGTTGACACAAACTCAGCATCTCGGTTGTTACCTCATGACTCATCTCGTACCACGGGAAGCCTCTTCGAACCCTAATGAAATGCTAACTGCAAAGGCAGGCCCATTCATACATGTGGTTTCTAAGCTAAAAGCTGCGGCCTGCCTCACCTGTAGCTGCTGCCAGGTTGCAGCGATCCTCCTTCCAGAGCACCCGCCAGTGCAGCTGTGAAAAACCGTAACCAAGCAACGAGCCAGCTCCAGCCCGGAGCGCTGGCCGGTGAAGGCCGAGCTGACGTCTCAGCGGGAGCACGCTGCCGTCGCTGCTGCTCCGACAGGCGCGTCACGTCCATCTCTCCATAGGGGACACGGGGACTGCAGAGGAGCACCAGTAGTGAAGAACTAGGGGACGGATAAGTCACCCAGGACAGTTCTGCCACTCGAGCTAGTACTTCTCCACTACAAACCAGACCTCTGCCTGGCAGGTACATTGGCACGTTGTCACTTATTATGGAATTAGTCATCTCGACAAATCAAAACGTCTTGAACCATTTCCCCCCAGTGAGCAAGGCCTATATCCCCACAACTTACAACTCCAGTATCTCCTAGCCCCGAAGGATCACGTCTTCCTTCTGTTGTGTCTTTAAGCCTGAATGGTAACACAAATGTCTAAGTTTTATTTTACACAGATCCTACCTAGTCAGGCTATTTCTCAGAGCAGTTTTCAAGGTAAAAGATTATAAAGAAATTTAGATCATGCCTATGGTGTAACTTGAGAGCTCCGAGTTGTAAAATTCTCTATCTTATTCACTGTGTCTGTTTTCATCCATGTCAGTGAAAACACACAGGGAGCCAACAGCTCCAGCTATAATTGGAGGGAGCTGTAGGTACAAATAGAAACCAGTTTTACTCTTTAGTATATACAACATATGGAGCAGTGCTGTAGGACAGAAGAATTATTTCTCAGTGTTCTGTCAGTAAGTTTCTGATAGCTGTTTTATTTTTCAGGGTTGCAAGCTTTAAAAGAGTTATGACATTATTGTTTCTTTGTAGATTGCCTTGATTGAGATCAAAGTTCAGGGGTTGTATTATGTTACCCAAAGATTGCTTTGCTCCTGTTATTTTCAAAGAATTGCATGGATCTGTACTGAGCAGCTTAAGAAGTGGTAAGCCTTGACTTCATTCTTGCTAGTATTAATGAAAATCAGAAATAGAACAGTGAAACACAATTAAGCTTGTCTAAAAAGGTAGAGACTCCAGCCCACAAAAATTTTTCATTGTTTCTCTGCTTTGTTATTTTCAGGGGGGTCTAAAAAGAAGTTACTGAAAAGATGCAATTTGTTTCAAACTGTTTTCATTGTTATATCATCTTTCATTGCTTCTGCTATTCAGGCCAAAGACTTTCAGAGTACTTCTGACTTCAATGCCCTTTATACTTATCATATAACTTCACAAGGGAGTTATTATATGTAGTGGATAATTAAGCATCTTTGCTGATGGTAGTCTGACTATGGCAAGATTCTTACAGTACTAGTCTTATTTTCTGAACAATTTTGTCATTCTCTAATTAGAATCTGGCCTTAAGGTCTTTTAGAAACATTCTCCTGAACTCATCTTATTATGCAAAACTTTTCTGTCTGTTTTCCAAGCCATCATACAGCAGCTAATTGCTAAAGTATATATACACTTATCAACAGAAGCTTTCTCCTAAGTGAGCACTCCTCTTTTCCTGTAATGAAAAGTTGAAACCTTTTGCACTGAGAAGGACAGAGAAGTGATTTGTTGTAGAACAGAACAATATTCTGTTGCTATTTCAGAAGAAATAAACTTAATTCTGAGAATTCTGTATGTGAGCATCCGGAAATCTCTCAGTAGGAGCCATCAGAAATTGAGGGTTCTGCACTCAAGTTGATATGTGCTATGAAATGCAAGATCACTTCAAGGTGGAATCACCACTTGGAAGATGTGGAACAGAAGTCAGGGAACTGGAGCAAGTTTTAGAGCTTGATTGCATGAAAACTGTATTCAGTTTTATTTCACATACACATTCATATTTCCCTGTAAAGCTAAAGTACTACTTGAATATTTTAAATTAAGCACACAAAGGCTTTTCTAGATTCTAGCCAGACTGCTCAGCAACTTGCTGTATTATCCCTCTGGAGAGCAGTTAGTTTTTCTTTTGAAAGCCAATTTGTCCACCCTGAGTGAATCACTTCTTGCCTCTGTCCTGTGTTTTCTTTCATTAGCTTTTACATACAGTTTCATGAGATAAAATGGCCATCCTGCCACCCTTCAAACACTTCTGACAATCCAAATATTCAGCCCAGGGAAGTGTTGAATCCAAATTCATGGCCGAGTCAAGATCCGTAACATTACCTCAGGAGTGCAAAATGTGAAGTGCATAATCAAACTATCTTTGGCAAACTTGAACAGAAAATGAAAACACAAAATTACAGCTCAGGAGGATGAAAAGGGAAATGAGTCAGCCACTATCCCAACTTTATCACAATAAAATGTTTCTCTTCTGCTCTACAAAAATACAAAACACAAGAGAATATGAAGAAAAATCATCACTAACAGGCTTATATACTTCATAAACAGATACCTAAGAGAACTGCAGCTCTGCAAACAACCTGCCTATGATTGACAAAACATTTATTAAATCAAACAAGATGCTTTTGGCACTTCCAAAACAACTGAAATGAGAGGAGAAAGGATGAAGTGAGGCACTTGGACCTGGTGAAATTATCTGAGGCAAAAATATCAAAAATGAAAAAAACACAGGGCCCTCTAAATGCTATTTTCCCTCATTGTCTAGCAATTCATTTTGCTTTAAGACAGGCATAAAAATTAATGACAGCCCAGCTCTCTTACCCACTAATTATTTCTCAAGAAAAAATACACACTGTACAGTTCTTGGTTCACTCCTTCCCATCCTCGCTACAGTAAAACTAAAATGCCTGACAGTTACAAGAGGTATCAATGCATTCCCAAGAGGAAAAAGAAAAGTTTAGACAAACTACAAAGCCTTTGCAACTAGTAACTACCCACAAACTCAACCTATCAAGAGCTCAGGCAAGCCCCTCAAATGCAAGAGAACAGTAGAAAAGTGTTCAAAAAACCTGTCCCAGCAGAAAAATGTAGCTCTTCCCTTCCATGTCACTAGCTATATCCTCCGCTGCAGCGATTGCATTTGAGATGCTGGCAGCAGTGCGTCCTGTCTGACCAGAGTGATGGCAGAGACCTAAGCAGCCCAAAAGGTGCTCATGGAAATTACAGGAAGAATAAAGAGGAGTCATGATGTGGGTGAGATATTTTAACAGCAAGAATAGTCCCTCTATCTGATTTAAAATGAGGTCTGTAATACACACAGTTGTTTGTTTTTACACCTCCAGTTCCCCTATCTGAACGTATTGGAATGATAAAGCTGATGAGAAGCACTCATCCGGCTTTTACCCTGAGATTAATAGCAGTGTAGCCCTGGCACTCTGCTAAATGAATGACGACACAGTTCCATATCTTTTAGCTTGTTAAAAAATGCCTCTTGGCTTTCTGTGAAGTAATTCTACCACATGATGTATTTTTCAGGAGAGGCATGTTAAAACTATGGTAGCAATGCACATACTGTCAAAACAAGGAAACATTTTGTTTGCATTACAGCAACTAAACTTGCTGAAACACCATCTGAAGCAGAAGGTTCCAGCTTGTCAAATCTACTGTATATTCATTATATGCATGAGCACTCCTTGTATCAAAAATTAGTCCACGACTATGAAGAAAGTCTAAAACAGCAAGGCAGATTTTATACTTTTGCTCACTGCCTGCCTTGTGGTGGAAAGACAAAGCAGCTGTTGTAAGGACCATATAAGACCATATGCCACGCATATAGTCTAGAAGAACAGAAGACACAGATGCAGATGGACTGGAATGTCTTTCCCTGTTTAAGGTAAGAATTGGATGAATTTGGTCACCTGCAAGAGTTTTATTTCTGACAGCCTTTGGAATTAGCAGCTCTAGGAAAGCTGCTGTAGGAAGTGTTAGGAGTGTCCACAGCTGAAATGGATACTGTAATACTGAATGACATTTTATATTTTTGGCACAAAACTGGCACTCAGTTATTTTAAGCTGTCAAAGTGCACCATGCAATGGCAGGGGGAGCCAAGATGATAAAATACCACCTACAGAGTCTAAGGCCTATTCTCTCCATCTATTTATAGGTATTCAAGTTGCTATCAGATCTTATACCATTACTAGGAGAAGCGGCATGACAGACCAACAATTCGTTGGAGGGACTCAGAGCAGCCTGTCAAGCTCCAGCTGTCAGAAAGACCCAGTTTGTTGGTATTCAAATTACTGGCAAGCTGGATGTCCTGAATGTAGCTCAAAAGGCAAAAAAAAAAAAAAAGAAATCTTGTACCTTAATAACCAAAGGAAAGTCATCACAGGAGAGGTGTGTAGCAAAATAAATTCTGTTGAACTTATCATCTACTCCCTACTATCTTCAGTTACCAAATGAAAAAGTAATGATCAGGTTACTAAATACCAACAAAACATATCTGTACAGACTTCCCTCAGAGGGAGACTAAATAGGTGAAAAGTGACTCTGGAATTTACTTCAGAAATTTCTAAAATTTGACAATTTCATAATTAGATCTCTGATACCTATGATCAGCTACGATGCAGCAAATGCTGAAAACGCAAACATTTTGGGGGACACAAGAAGAAAACTTTTTCAGAGGTTAGCAGCAAAATAAAGGAAGGAAATGACTCTCAATTTACCTTAAAATTGAACCTATTAAAAAGTTCTGGTTATACCTCAGAACAAGTATACATAATCTTTAATACCTTCACTGTTAAGATTTGTCATTTAGTAAAGTGCTATTATCTACTTTTTGTAGATAGGTAAGTATCCTATAGATAGGATAGTATACAGGGAGACTAACTAACTTTTTCAGTGTCATAAAAGGATCATGTAGTAGAGCCAAGAATTAAACTTTGTTCTTGTAAGTCTCAAATAAATGCCATAGTTCGTGAATTCTTTAAATAAGAATCATTTAACAGGGAAAGAGAGGAGGCAAAAGGAGTATTTTATCACTAAAGAATTGGAAGGGTTAGCAGAAACAAAACTCCATGAAATTTAATGTAGGCAAGTACTATAAAGGACTTTTAGTAAAGAAATTAATCTGACCACAAAAAACTACAAGGGAAGAATATTTTCAATTCTATACTTAAATAGGAAATCAGATTACATTTTTAATACGAAACAGAAAAGCAAACATTATTCATTCCCAACTAAAGTTAGAAGTGATATAGGAATGTATCATAAGGTTTTCATAGCATTTAAAGAACAAAGGAGAATTCTTTTGATTGACTCATTATCCATTCTAAAATGTTCAAAAAGATCAGCAAATTCCAACCTACCTGCATACATTTATCTTCTTATAATTTATAAAATGATAAAAACTTATCAGTTAGGAGCTGTTCTGTGAGAATGCACATTTAAAGAGGGTGTTTTTCAACTTGAAATAATCAATAATTTAGTTTTAATCAACTCTAATTTCCATGCAAATCAATTCCATAATCCTGGTCCACCTATTAACTGAAGCCCACGCTGAATAAACTCGATCGCGCAAACGTCACCCAAACTTGATATTAAAATGAAAAAGTTACCCATGATAGTCAAAAGCTGACAGATGGACTCAGTCACTTAGATACCATGAGTTTGGCCCACTGAAAGCATTAGAAATAGTGAGATTTTAAGTGTGCCCTGATACCCAAGAGGAAACTAAGAAGCATAGTGGGTGATGTGTTCCTGATATCTTGAACATTTTTTAAAAGACATTCTCTGCAACATAGTGATTTCCATGAGAATACTGTAACACTGTATTTATTTATTTATGCATACCACATATTCATGCCTGTCAGGAGATGTCTGCATTAAGATTTCCTTTAGCAGATATACTACAACATGCCTCCAAATGATACCTCTTTTACTGGTGTTGAAACATGGACAGCATACATCCTGCTTTAAAACTATCCCTGTTAGCATGACCTTCTTAAACAGTTAATTCTCTCGGATATGTTTGTAGCATGACTTTAGGAAAAAGGTACCACAGATATCTGCAATCTGGCCTGTTTCCAGTTTTCTCCTCCAGCAATTATTTTCTGTTTTCTTCCTTATTATTTTTCAGTTATATTCTCTGCTGTAACATAATTCACATAGAATGGTTTATGTTCGTCATTGTCGTGAATGACTACAATTTCAAATTTTACACATCTTTCGCTGCCACTAAATGTTGCTGTTGTTGTGTGTTCACTAAACAAGCATTGTCAATGAACAATGAGGAAGGAAGCACACACACATGCAGCTGAGAAAATAACACAGTAGAAATCCTATGCACTTTCCTCCTTCAACCAAAGGAAACATCACCCTCCCCGCCCCCCCCAAAACCAAGCGAACAATTCCTGAATAGCTAGAAGCTTGCACTGACAAACTGGATGAAATTTTCCTTCTGGTGCTCTCTTTTAATTGTAAACCAGCTTGGAATACATTCTGAATTCTCCAATTACACATTTAAATGAGTATGACATAGGGAAAAAAATCTGCTTAGAAATAATTTGAACGTAAGGCTGCATTGTTCAAAGAAGAATTTTTTCCAAGCAGTATTCTGACTACACATCCCCATGAGAGAGACTCCGTTCATCATCTAAATGACTGTAATTAATTGGGAAAAAAATAACTGAAGGCGATTACTAGGAAACACATGGGAGGTGAGATAGACTATTAAATTTATTTCCAAGAGGAGATGTGGAAAGAATTACATTTCCTTGTCCAAATAACCATAGTTAATATACATTGATCAACTACTGCTTCAAATATATGCACGGCTTATCAGTTTATCAACATCTCAAGCTTTTGTGCCAATTGTTCTGACGTGTTCTCAATAAATATAATAATAGCAAAAAGGACAAAAAAAATAAATGCGGAGATCCATCTTTCGCTGACTACTACCACCTCAGTAGATCAATACATGTCATAACGTTCTTAGCATTGGGGAAACAGAAATCTTTTTATGGCAATAAAGTTTTAGCATTTTAGTTATTAATTTGGATCAGCTGTGACAGACCCAGGAAATTTCACATTGGTACAGGAAAAACACAAACTTTGTCCAAAATAATTGTGAAAAACATTTGCAATATCAAATGAAAACTTCTACCTGTTACACAGGCTTGAGATTTATGCCTACATTTTCAACTGTTTAAGGAGGCAGATTCCAATTTTACTGCACGATGGGATTCTGTAAAATAAGTAAAATAAAGCTGCTATTGTGCTGCTTTATATTAACATCATTGAGAGAATAACCAAATGCTGTTTTCTGTAATTGGAACATGAGAATTGTCATGCCAAATAATACGATGCTGCCAAATGTAGGCTAGAACACAGTTGCTGCAAGCAGTGGGCAGTAGTAGGTGCTGCAACAAAAGGGGTTGAAGTGCAGTGTTTCCATCTGGAATCTTTGGGATTTGATTCAGGATTCTCAAATTCTCCTTTCTCAAAGGCAAATAATATTAGTTGTTTTAAGTGGGAGGCCTGATACTTGTAGTTTTAAAAGTTGATTTGTGGAACTGGGTATTATTATTATGCATATAGCTATCTATTTTTTGAAAGCTGTTGATTGCAATTATGGTTATATCTATATGGTACTTCTTATCTGGAAATCTCCCAGCAGTTACCAATTACTAATTTTTAGAACTTGAGTGAGAAAGAAGTTATTAAACTCTTCTGGCATATGTGCAAACTAAGAAACATAAGGGTTAAATAAGATTCCCAAATATATCAGTGCCAAATAAAATCCAGGTCATCCTGACTTGTAATATTGTAGCTCACTCAGCATTTTTATGGAGTGATAAATGAAACATTTTTTCCCACAAAGATAAATTTAGCTCGTTTTCCTGATTAGAGTAAACATTGATAGCTACTGTCTGGTTGTGCTAAATATTGATACAGACATTCTTGTTATTAGTTGTCAGTTAACACAGAATATCAACCAGGATTTAAAAGCTAAATATGCATATTTCACTTTAGGCCTATGAGCTACTGCTTAGATTGTGATGATTTGAAGGCGGCTAAGACATTAAAAGTATATATAGATTGTGTATGTTCATAAAAAAAAAAAAAGGATATCAAATATAGTCAACTTTTTGCTCAGCCAAGGACTGGAATTTATATAAGGCATATTTCAGGAAAAATATTATGGCTGTATATTATATTTGGCTGTGCTACCACAGTGGCAATACTAATCTTTGGCACAGGGGAAAACTGTCATGTCAGACAAACTCCAGCTGTCCACTCTGCCTGTCACTTCCTTCATCTTCAAGTTTGTAGCAGAGGAGTAGAGGGGTCTGTGAGCACGTTAGTGAGGACTCAGCAACGAGGACCCGAGGGAGAGGAGGAGGGCAGGAGTTAGTTGAGTAGAGAGGAGGGAATGGGGAAAAGGAGACAAGCAAATTAGAAACAAGGCAAGTGTTACAAGAGGATAGGATAGGAAGAAAATAGGAACCTGGACAAGGAATGGAAAGGAAACAAGAAGATAAGGAATTAAAAAGCCATTGGGCCCCCACAGGTATATTTGCTTTTTTTGAAAAAAGAGAAATACACATTTGATTTAAATGACCTCAGTGTGCAGGATCTTTTAAGGTAAATCTAGATGGCTCTTGACTTGCCGCCATGTCACTCTGAAAAGATTCCACCCCCCCAGAGTAATGAGATCAAGGCATGCATGATGGACTCCACCTGATGTCATCATATGCGGCTCTCAGCCATGTGGCTCTCAAGAAGAGCAAAGCTAAAAATTGTGGAAGGCTATTTAGAGAGAAGAGCAGAGAGAATTTCAGCAAGAGACATTTACCTCTTGAATGGGAGACATTATCTCCTTTGACCCTTAGGTATGCAAATCTCGAGGTGAAGAAAACCTTAAAAATTCACGCAGGTTGATTTATGAAAAACCTGGATTCTGGTTGTTTCTCTAGTTAAATATCATTATCATGACCAGAAAGAAAATGGCCTGACCACAGAGATGAAAGTGCAGGTAAAAAAAGAATCCTCCCACTACAATACTATCATGACCTTTGTCCTGCTTGCATGCAATGACCACTGGAAGGGAATCAAGAACAACAAATTAATGTTGACACGTATAACACGTTGAACATGGCAAGGGTTAGTGTAACAGACAACACTACCTAACGGACAGGGTGTCTTACACCAGAGACCATCGGGCCTCAGTGCTGATCTGAGCTGATCATGTTGCTTACCTCAGCAAGGAAGTCTGGCACCCTTGGTGGTGGCATAGTCATGAGGAACAGCAAATAGAGATAAGGCAATCTCCATTTTGAGTTTGTGGAGAATTACTTGTACCATTTTCATGTTCTGTATGCAGCTATAGTTAGGAGAGCCAGAAGAGATTTTTGAGACAGGTGCTCCTACACTTCATTACGGACTTAACATCAGTCCTCCCTCGAGGACATTGCTTCTGTATTATAAGGGGGAAAAAAAAAGTCCCTTGAAATTGCATGTTCACTCATTATTCAGCCTAAAATATTTTTGAAAAATATTTTCCCTATCTTCAGATAGAGGTGGATATAACATCCATCCACAGACAAGGGCATCTTCATCCAGAGATAATGGAACAAGCAGCCCAAAGGCTGTTTTCCCCTGCACTTATCAGTGGTCCTACAGCTGGTTTTGAAGGGAGAAAGGAAAAAAAAAAAAAAAAAAAAGAAAGAAAAAAGAAAAAAATCCACAACATTACTCAGCTTTGAGTATTAAAACACTGAACATTTTTGCAGATTTATACTTAGTCTATTACATTCTATTTCTCTTAGTTTGATAAAATGTTGGTCTATAAATAAGCACCCCACAACATCATCCCAGTTTTCAGAGGTTTGGAATATGCTGGCATATGCCCTTTTTGGAAATTTTAAATTGCCTTCCAATCTTTTGTCATAAGCAGTATGTCCTATGCCTCTGAACAGATTTTCTTTTCAGTATAAAAGATTATTTCTTAGAACATAATAGTATCTATAGTGTCATTTAATTTTCTTTCAAGAAGGGTCCTCCCCTTCAGTTTAGCTTTTATTTAGCTTCTGAAAACTGCACTTTAAGCTTTTCAGATGTGCAGACACACAATTTTGAAAGGCTGGTTCATTATTTTTTTCCAATTATTTCATCAACAGATCATACAATGATATGAATTTCAATGATATGAAATTCCAAGGAACGAATGATATAAACCTATAAAAATATGAAAATGACAATCAAAAGCCACATAAATCTTAAACACACTTCTCAGTTCAAAAGAAAGCACAATTTTGTGCTTTTATAATGTCTGTTCTCTCTGCCAACAGACAGGAGATTAATCTTAAAGGAGCTAATGACCAGCCCCTATGGGCTGTTCCATGAAGTGGTACAATAGACTGAATAATACTTAGAAAAAGAGCTACAAATGCAATGCAGAACTGAATCTACCTCATTCAGATTTGCCAAGGTAGACTACAGGAATGTGTTACAATCACACATTTTTGCAAAGATAATGACGAGCAACTGTCTCAATACTTTTTTAATTCCTCTGAGAATTTGTGTCTGCAGTTACGTTTCAGTAATTCCATAAAATCCAAAGCTAACTGACTCCTTTCACTGGTGTTTTAATTAAAATATCAAGATCACATACAGAATATTTTAGCTAATTTTAGGACATGTTCACAGTGCTTTTACAGAATTTCATTAAAACTCTCTGCAGGTGCATTAAAATTTGCAATTTTGTTTTTGACTATTTGTCTTCTGTGAGTGATGTTTCAAGGGCATATCAGAAACATACTAAATCATGAAAGACTGTATTCAGCAAAATTAAGCTTTTCCAGTGCTGAGTAATTAAAGCTCTGCAGGCTTCCATGGCTCTGTACAGAGCTTAATCCTCACTGAAATTTAAAAGAAAAAAAACATTTACCACTATTACAGAAAGTCTTCATTAGCTTTGTATTCTTGACCCTTTTCCCAACAAGTCAGCAGAAATCTGCATACTGCCACACAATGGGGGAAGAGGGTCTTGGAGCCAGAGTGCTGCACCAGCATTCAGATGATAACGCTCCCATTTCAAGGGGCTGCCATATACATTGTGGATGACCTTTCCTCTCTATAGATCCTAGTTCCCAGTCGTCAAAATGAGAATGATAACATATTGCTAAAGCACAGGTGTTATAAAACGCCAAAAGACCTGTACTGCCTTGAAAAACAAAACAACACAACAACAACCCAACAGCTTTAATATACTTATATCTAAAAATAGCTGTATATTTAGAAAAAGGATTTAGCACCTCCAGGAACTGAGTTGTAGTCTGTCCAAATAAAGAAATGTTGAAGAACATGAACAGTTAATCACTATCCTGGGAAGCTGGATGTGGTATGGTGACTGCGTTTATTACAAAGCATCATTGATGTCTTTCTATAGCTATTTCCTAGGTAGCTTCAGTGTTGCCAATTCCACAAAATGAATCTGTAGGCTGAGCAAAAGCCATTGCATAAAGTTAAGATAGTTTAGTGTCTTGCAATAGATGAAAAAAAAACAACGACAAAAGTTTTCTTTCACAGTTTTTCATTTCTCCAAGTCTAAATTAAACTTCAAACATCATACACTGCATAGAGCCTCGAGCTTCCACTAATATACCTGTTTCCACAGGAAGAAGCAATTGTTTTTCAAGAAATGATGGTGAAAACAGAGAGTGGTGATGAATTAGGTAAAGATAGCAAATGTAGAACTCTATCATTTTTGCATGCTGCATCCTGCTTTGCATTCTTGTGTCCTATACAATGTTCATAATCCACTGATGTTGACACAAATACACAACTATGCCAAAAGGAAAAAAAAAATTCCCTTGCTTCCTGCATGTGCATTTTGCTTCTTGCAAAACCCAAATCAAGTGATGAACAAAACTTAATGCTAATCTGCCTTTGGATATTTTGTTGCTAGCAGTCATTTCTACCACAGAAGTCAAAACTATCCTTTCTCTGAACACTGGCAAACCAAACTACAGCTGCTTTACTGGTAGTGTCCAATGTTACCAGAAGCTACCATGTTTCAGTAGAGGACATGTTAACAGCATACATCATTGCCTCTAGTTGCATGCAAGGGAGGTTCAGATAGCCATTTTGGACCCACCTATGAGGACTGGCACAGACTGACATTAGCAAACTTAGAAGCAGGACCACTGACAGCATTGAGGATGAGAAACCGAATGACACAGAGTAGAATTGATGATGTGCAAGTCAGTCAGTAAAGTAGCAATGAAATGTGGCTATGAGAGACAACAGCACCCAAGAGACAACAGAACCCAACCATTTTGCACCCAACCCAACTAATATGATGAGGGACAAGAAGAATCACTGAAAACAAGCAACCTCTCCTCTCTTTGAGCATCGGCTGCCACTGCTGTTCAAATAGCACACCAAATGTGAGCATAATTAACAAATGAGACTCTGCAGATTAGAGTAAATCTCACCCAGCACATGGATGGGAGTACAAGCACATGACAGTAGAAATAAACATTCTTGAACTTGACACATTTCGGCATGCCACTGACATCTTGCTAATTTAATGGTGATAAACACTGCCTGTAGAAAAGACTGGGTAAACAAAATGTTAAAAGATGTTTGCATTTGGTCCAACAGAGAAGGGAAGAGAGTGCCCAGACAATAAAGGAATATATGGATTAGTCGCACACTTTGTTCATGCGATGCCTCTGTTCAGTTAAACCTGCCCTTCCTGACCTGCCTTCAAGATGTGTTATCATATTTTCTCTGAGTATTATTTTGAAAAAAACAAGACAAGCAATTCTTTTTTATTGATTTCTTCTGTCAGGTTTCTTGATGTAGAAGTACATTTTATGATCAAACTTCAGTCTTTACTTTTATGGTGGTAAACAATATACGGTGCATCTTTTTTTTATTTTTATTTTTTATTTTTTTTAGAAGACTACGTGCACATGCGACGGAGGAGGTAGAAGAAATGGGTTGTTTCAAATCATTCAAAGTTCATTCTCTATATATTTCCTGTTCTTCTAATTCAACCTACTTTAAAATAACCTTCACTAGGGGTTAACAGTCCAGCATTGCTCAGAAGGTGAAAAAAAAAAAAAAAAGTGGAAATGAACTTCTTAAAACTTTCTTTTCGTAATTGCCAATTAAATATGAATTAAGTCTTATTTAATTTGTATATCTGCAATGCAGCTAAGTACTTCCAGAGCATGAGTCATAGCTCTCTTTGATGACTTGCTAATGAAGTCATGACTAGGTAGGCATGCATGCACATTCATGCAAAAATTTACAACTAATGATTTTAATTCCAGGTGCATTTTTCCTTTCTTAACAAATTGCAAATAAGCTTCCTATCCTGCCCTCTAAGACATCTGCACATGTTATTGTATCCCTAATACAAAACCTTCTCTGCATGAAGTCTTTAGAGAAGGCCATCTGATTTCTTGCACAACTTTGGAAGAAAACACCTGGCTACAAAACAAAAAGATGTAGCAGGTATGTGCACTGCCACCTCTAACTACAGAAAGAGTTTTGATGTCTCCCAAAAGAACATTCAAGAAAGTTATGTAAAGAAACAAATAAAGGCATCTGTTTGTCCTTTAAGAGAAGTTCATATGTATTGTAAAGTAGTTGACAATATCTACTAGACATATTTATAAAATAAAGCTAAAAGAGAGTGGTTATACTGAAACTCAATACTGTATTTTGTCAGAGAATACGCACGGATGGAAGAAAGGATCATATGCTGCACCTGACTGCTACAGAATGTGGAATCACAGCGTTCATCTATAATTTACAAGTTACTGCAACTGTTCATATACAGTTGGATCATACAGTTTTCACCCCAGTAGCAAGGCTTAGTCTGACAGAAGGCTTCCTGTTCTTCAGAGAATGATGTGGATCATTAGTAGTATTTCCAGAAGTTCTTAATAGGAATATAGAAATATGCAACCCTCCAGATCTTTGTAAGCAGCACTGTCTGACAGAATTACTTCAAGACCACTGAATTCTTGTACAGTTGTATGTGGTGGTGGTAGGGGGAGCAAAGAAACTGTTTGAATTGAAAAGGGGAGAAGTTATAAAGCAAGAAATAAAAGCAGATATTTTTCTTCACACAATCCTAATACAAATGCTTTAAATGATTATTTTATCTAAGTGGAAATTACATTTTAAAGAGACTTCTAGATATCATTTTAAGAAAAATGTGAATGAAATGACCACTTATTCAAATGGTGGGTTCTTGACAGTAATTGAGTGTTGAGAAACAACAGACTGCACAGTCACACAGTGCTGGTTGCACCTCTTACGATTAGCAAGACATGCAAACAGTCAGGTGTGTGTTAACACTTTTCATTGTAAATGGAAAAGCATACACTCTCTATAACAAATATCTTGCAAAAAAAAAAAAAGCTTCTTGTTGCCAAATATTGAGTTACTTAATCAATATGCAACAGTAAAGAAAGTAGAAGCACTCTAAAATACCACTGCTCAGCAGGTATGAAAAGCAAGAGTTCAACTGTACAGGTTTTGTGGTGAGGAAGTGCAGGTTTGTGTATTTGTTTTCATTTTTGTTTTCAGGAAAAAGACAGTCACAGTAATAACTGGCCTCAGCAGAAGCCCTTACATACATAACATTTAGAAAATCATCAAATGATTCAGATTCGTAAAGCAGACTTTGAAACTCTTCCCTCACCCTTTCCCAGCTTAAAGAAAAAACAGCCTTGTATTCCTATACAGAAAAAAACATCCTTCAATATCTTCATGCTTTTGGAATGTTTTGATCATTTATAATTATGCTGCAAATACTGAGAAAAAAAAAAAAAGTGGATACTTGAAATTTGAATTTAATAACATTTAAAGCAGAAGGTACAGAGTAGATGTCAGTTTTCATGATTTTCTGTTTTTAAATACACATAAAATAATGCACAATAACATATTTTCTCTGTTTTCTCTATCACAAATGCAGTATATTCCCATTCTTAGACCAAAACACAAATATTTCCATGACAGATACTTTGTTGACTTTTCTGTTCAATTCTACTTTTAGAATGTTTTTATCTTGACTGTGTATACACATATATACACACTTCTTCTAGATCAAGGATCTTTTTCTCAGTAACTGAGCCCTTGCCAAGAAGCAGCAATCCTACAAATACTATGTCAAAATCTGTTCCTACTGCCAAAACTCTCATTTTCAGGAAGCACAGAGTAGATAAAGGAGGTACAGGAAAGACTAAGATCATTCACATTTATCATTCTCAGTTATCAGAGAGGTGTATTCAGTGGAGCATGGGTACTCTAAGGAACAACATTCCCAATTGTTGTGGGATTTCCAGTAAAATTCAGGGAGTTCACAATAGCATTTTCCTTGGTTAGCTCTCTTTTTGTGACAGGACTAAATTCTGGACTTCTGTTATTATGTTAGCCCATCTGCAGGTTTTTACTTTGTTAGGAGCAAGCAAGAAACTTTCCTGCCCCTTGTAGCAGCCCTTGGTTCTGTTGTTAAAAGGCATAATGTAACTTCATTTTGGTTTGGATTTTGCTGCTTCTCCAGACAGTCACAGAGTAAGAGGACTCCCCAGAGTACCTGCTCTGTACCTTTCCTGGCTGAACAACAAGGTCAAGCACAGACACATGCTTTGTGCCAGTGTTAAGGTGCGTGCTATTCCTTCCCGCTGTGTCAGTGTGCAAGCAGCAAGATAGCATTCAGCACACGCCAGATCACAGGAGTTTTTCCATAGGACACTGTCTGCAGATAGAATTAATAACAAAAACCTGAAGAATCTGCAGGTTATTCAACAACAGCAGCGACTACAGAAACAAGATGAAGGGACAGTGATGCCTCCAGATGTCTTGTACAATCACACACTTCCTGAACAACTGCTGATGCACCTACTAGCAAAGAAGTGCAATGTCTCTGCCAGCCACAATGCAGTTCTGAGATCTGTATACAACATTTTTTTGTGCTCCACCGAGTCATAAAACAAGGCAAGACACAGTATGTGGTGCTATGGCTCGAGCTAACCTGGAAGATAATTTTTACCAACTGTCACATGTGCCATTCTAACTGGAGGAGTGTCCTGCCTGACTTCCCTGCCGCTTGGTCTGGCAGTACCCTGGCTCTTTTGTCAACAGATGCATGTGGTACGTTTTCAAAACCAATTTTAAGTCAGCCTGGAGGCCAATTGACCTGCCCTCCAACCAAATTATTTGTTGGTGAAAATTAAGATCCAAATCACTGGAGACTGCCAAATGGAAGGTATAACTCCCCACACATCATTTTTTAAAGGCAGAAAACAAGCCAAATGCAAACTGAGGTTAATGCAATATATACAGGAAAGAGAAATAAGATTAGATGTGATGTGTGTGCCAAGAGGCCTTCTGCAGGCAAGGGAAAAAAGAGAATAAGGTTAACATCTTTGATTTTTCCCCTCCCCCTCCACTAGAGCTGAGAGGAGTCCTCATAGCAGCAAGGTCAATTCTAACCTTATTTCCTCATTTCTCACAGTTATTTCATTACCTCCATTCCCATTTTTTAAACTTCAAAGCAAAAATATTTTTTTCCAGAAATCTCTATTCAATTCAGGATCAGTTAAATATCATAGCAGCTCATTTTAAATAATTAACATGAGACATACAAAGAAAAAACACTCCTTTAAACAATAGCCACCTGCAACAAATATTCTAAGGCAATGCACCCTTTTCTTCTTCTGAATGGTTGCTGCCTCTCTCATGAAAACATTAACATTTTGCACACAAAAAATGATGTAATTAGCAAGAACTTTCTCTATTTCTGTTCTCATTATTGCTGATTACCAGAAATTATCAGGCAAATAATGGCTGCTTTCTCTTTTTATGATCAATTTATTCACCCTCCATCTGATTTCTTTGGTGATGAACTGAAATTTAGGCTCTTGTGTCTATGGCACTCAGGGAGAGAGAGAGAGAATGGGGACAGGGAGAGAAATTAGGCAGCGAGTATATGTAAAGTGTCAGAAAGCATTTAAATTATCCTTGCCAACCCATAATTTTGCTTCAAGCTCTGCAACAATTTTTTACATTTTTTGTTAAAATCACAGCTTCTAGAATCACCTGATTAGTCCAGACTTCATTTATTAATTATAACAATAAATAAAAACAGCTTCTCAAAATCAAAAAGATTGAAAGCATGTTTTCAAAATAAACTTGAAATGACTGAAAGCCTTTGAAGCTGCAAACAACTAAAATAATCCCCCCAAAAATATTAAAAATAGATACGAAATCTCATCTCATTTCAAAGCCATTCATAATTTTGGGGTGATAACTCTGATTTTCCAATAGTAGCACAAGACTCTGTTACCATGGCAGCTGGCAAGAGATGGGGATTGTGGGGATTCCTTCCACTTCTATGTCAAAGCACAGCCAACTTTTAGCAGTTGCAGCAAAAACACTGCTCAGAAGAAAAAAAAAAAAAAAAAAGAAAAAAAACCACCCCAAAACCTATGCTGAGTTCTACTTTGCCAGAGCTATCCTGCCATTACTATCCAACCACCTAATTTAAATCTGGCATACGTCTATGCAAACTGCATTCAATCTTTAGATTATTGCATAGACACGCCTCCCCCCC